>JADKLZ010047475.1:128162-163123 GCA_021533235.1 Biomphalaria straminea | reverse complement strand
GAGAGAGAGTGAGAGAAAGATAGAGAGCGGGAGTGAGAGAGAGGAAGAGAGAGACAGAGAGAGGGAGAGAAAGATAGAGAGCCGGAGAGAGAGGAAGAGAGAGAGACATAGAAAGACAGAGAGAGGGAGAGACGGAGAAAGAGAGGGGGAGAGAGACATAGAGAGATAGTAAGGGAGATCCATAGAGAACGTTTGTGAGTGAAGACGTAGCAAGAGGGTGAGAGACTACCAGAGAAAATAAGACAAAGAGATATATCGAGACAATGAAAGAGACCTATAACGATAGAAATTTTTTTAGATACAGTGTGACAGTAATTGACAGCTATAATAAGAGAGAGATATATAATAAGATTGGGGAGCAGCCAGGCCTGGATTAACCATTAGGCAAACAAGGCACGTGCCTAGGGCACCAAGCGTTTGGGGGGCACCACAAGAAAAATGTGTATATTGTCCAGGTAGCCGCGCCAAATCGACATGACATTAGCAAACGCAAATGTAGTATTGAATCGCACATTATTTAACCTTGGTCCCACAACATGTGGGTAAAATATCCCCATCCAATCCAAAAGAAAAAACTAGCTAAACAAAAAGTGCATACTATTTCAGTTGTAGAAGCTAAGAGCAGGAAATTAACAAGTTATTTAGTTTCAGTTAAGCAACAGGTGGAACAGGATTTTACTGACACTATCAACCCTCTTGATAAGTCTACTATAGGCTGTTCTGCAAATCCAGACACTGCATTAGTGCTTGAAAATGAAATTTGTGGTGACCCATTTCAGTCTGCTGAAGATGAATGATAAAGATAGAGATGGATAATATAAAATAAATCAAGCGGTAAATCCAGGACTGTGGATTGACTTCTCGGTTGATGTTGCGGTTTACTGAGCCCACTAACTGTCAGCATCATAATGGTCCCTTTGATAAATCTTGCCGTATTTATGCTGGAGGAAAAAAAACAAGATATTGTTCTCGAAAACTCTTCTATGGCACAAAAGCAAATGGTGAGCAGTACAGGAGAGAATGGTTATTGTATTCACCATCCACAGGATCTGTGTACTGTTTTGTTTCTAAACTTTTTGCGTTTAAAGGTTCCACAAGTTTGGCTGATAAAAATGGGTTCAGTGACTGGAAAAATAACATTCAAGTTGATAATCATGAACAAAGTGCTACTCATAAAAACTGCATGTTAATATACCTAACTCGTGGACAAGGCTCGGGTTGACTACAAAAGCTAGAAGAGCAAATTAATGAGGAGTAAAGTTACTGGGAACATATTTCGAGGCGAGCAGTAGCGGTTATTTATACAATAGCTGAGCGTGGTCTGGCTTTTAGAGGGACAAATGAAAAATTTGGATCTTTACAAAATGGAAATTATGTAGGGTTGCTGGAGTTGGTCAGTCAGTTTGATCCATTTTTAGCATCATACATTGCGAAATATGGAAATTCTGGAAAAGGAAATCCTTCTTATTTATCCAAAACAATATGTGAAGAACTGATTGAAATTATGTCCCAAAAAGTTCATGAAGTAATTTTAGAGGAAGTAAAGGCTTCCGGTTATTTCAGCGTGTCAGTAGACTCAACACCAGATGTTTCACATATAGATCAGTTAAGCGTTGTTCTTCGATATGTGTTAGATGGAGAGCCCATTGAGCACTTTTTGACTTTCTTGGAGCTGCAAAGTCACACAGGGCTAAGCATGTGTTGCAGTACTTACGTGAAGTTTGCAATATTGATTTTTCGAAATGCAGAGGTCAGTCATACGACAATGCTGCTAATATGTCTGGGTGCTACAAGGGCATGCAGAAAAGAATTCTAGAGGAAAATACCCTGTGCTGCCATTCACTAAATCTGGTAGGCAGAAGTGCCGTTGACTTTTGTTTAGAGGCAGTAAACATCTTCCATACAGTGCAACTGATCTATACTTTTTTCTCAACTTCAACCAACAGATGGAAGATTCTGAAAAGATGCCTTTTGAATGAAAAGCCTGTAAAGCCCCTTTTCGATACCAGATGGGAGGCATATGCTGTTGCAACTGAATCTATTGTAAAGTCTCATCCTCAGATTATAGAAGCATTAGAATGTTTACAAGAAGACCAGTAACAGAAGGGGGACACCAGAAGAGAAGCAGATAAAGATGCAAAGGAGAATTAGAATTTGCTTTCATGCTTGTCTTTTGGGAAGAAGGGTTACAACATTTTCATAGGGTCAGTCAAGCTCTACAAAATGAGCATGTGAATTTGAAAACATGTGCTGATTTGTATTCCTCACTAGCAGATCACTTGCATGAATCTAGGAATAAATTTGAAATATTTAAAGAAGCTTCAAAGGAACTAACACCAGGTGTGGAATATAAGGCAACTTTGATCCATAATCGTAAACGAAAGACAGTGTTCATTGATGGTAATGCCCCTTAGGTCTCACTGAATGCCAGAGACAAATTTCGTATATCTACTTTGTACGCGATTGTTGACAAACCTGAGACAGATTGAGTAGACGAGCGCAGGTATATAATGATATAGTAGTTCAATTTTCTTGTTTGGTTGATGTACCACAAACATTGCAGTGTTGTGAAGCACTAATTAATGCTTATCCTGAAGATCTGAACAATAATTTATATACTGAACTACAACAGTTCCACTCATATATTCGCCACAAGTTTCGTGAATCAAAATCTGAGAACAACACGTTCAGTCATGCAGAACTCTACAAAGTAATAGTTAGAGACAACATCGAGTGTGCTTTTCCAAATGTAGAAATCACCTTTCGTATATTTTTAACATTAATGGTCACGAACTGTTAAACTAAGCGCTCTTTTTCTCAGTTGAAAAGTACAAAAAATCCAAGTAGATCAACAATGAAACAAGAAAGGCTTGATTCCTTGTCTCTGCTGATGATTGAGGCGGACTTGTTGTGCAAAATTAACTTTGATGATGTACTCAAAAACTTTGCCAAACGTAAATCTAGAAAAAAAAAAAGAACTTTAGAATGTAAATGTGTGCTGTCTCTGACTTTCTCAGTTATTATCGCCACGTCGCGGCCACGTTGAAAAAAAAATTGTTTGGATGCTGTTGAAAAATGGATTTTGTGTGATTTATTAAATTTTCTATGTTTAAAATGTATTTCATAAAAAAATTTTATTTTTAATAAAAAGAAAAAACGCTTACAAAAAAGAAAATTTAAATTTAAAAAGAAGAAAATAAAAATACAAAAAAAAGAAAAGAATAAATTTATAGAAGAAAATACTCCTAAAAATCCTATAATACAGAAATACCTTATTGTAGGTATTATATGAGTGACGGTAGTACAAACATATGTGTTAATAATCGTTTGTCTTTGTTAGTTGTTTTTTTTTTAATAATATTGAACATACCAGCTGTCAGTGGAGGATCGGGGGTCCGGGCAAAGGGGGCACCCATGTGGGTTTGTGCCTAGGGCACCAAATTGGCTTAATCCGGCCCTGGGAGCAGCACTGCCAGGCAGAGAAAGCTAAAGAATTTTTAAACTATCAGTTAACAAATAGTTTTTATTTACGTAAAAATATATATCAAAATATAGATCTATTTAATTTAGTATATTTGACTTTACTGGAGTTTTTTTTTTCTCAGGACTACCGGCACCTATCAGCACGCAGAAAAGAACGACAAGAAAAGGTTTCCTGCTTATTTTCGTAACATTTTTAAAATATATATTTACCCGCATTCCTTCGTTCTTAAAATGTTTGCCTGATATTGTCTTTCAGTAATTCATTTAAAAGGTCTCTCTGGGTGTATTGATACCATGAGTCACGATTTATATTTGAAGATCTAGACTTACGAAGAGTTGTCCCCAAATACATCAGATCTATGTGTATTCGTAGGTGCTATATTTATAGTTCAAACCACTTTAAACAAGGCTACAAAGACAGTTTGTGTGGAAACACAAACTCAAAATCAATCCCCGAAGTGGTCCACCCAAGCAGGCTTCAGTATTTTCAGAAATAACATCCGAATGAAATTATATCAAATACAAATGACAGATAAGAATGGAGAAAGAAGGACGACAGATCTTGTGTAGTGCCCCAGCAGTCCAAAAGAAAGGTGAAAGAGAATGTAAAGTTAAAGGTTTTCATCCTCATTTTTTTTTCTTTTGAGGAAACCTCAGAATTTTCGCCATTTTAATATTCAATTCATGAAGTTCGTTCACTGTTACAAAGAGAGACGTTCACCAAAAAAAAAGTTACAAGAAATTGCAGGTTACAAGATAGGTAGTCGTTTTAAATTATGTTCAGCCAATAATGCATACTAAATAGATTTTTTTCTCTTAAAAAAATAGTAAACATTTGTTCGTGTGTAAATATAGTACTTGGTACGACAGAACTTACATAACTTAACAATACTAATATAAAAAGAAAAATTTTTGAAAAAAAAATCTACAACCGTTTGCATGAATGTGTTATACATATGTCATATTGCTTTCTCCCCTGATAGGAAGCCTCAAGTGTTTAATAATCAATAGTTGCAAAAGTGGTGTATTTTTATGAACAAAACTGCTTGCATAAGTGATTTTAATAATTAGATTTTTCGCTTTCAGAAAAGAAAAAAAGTAGCCGTTGCATCAGAACTTTAAATGATCTAAAATATTGTGATGTCCGATTTTCATTTTCTCTTATAGTTTCTGAGATATAAACGGGACAGACAGACGGACAGAGAGATCAAACAAAACTAATAGCGTCTTTTCCCCTTTCGGCGGCCGCTAAAAAAACAATGAAGTGACTGTGTGCAGATAAACGTTTATTGCGTATAATGATTTCAAACTTAGTCACGAAACAAATTGCTACATCTTATGTACAAACTGGAGGCGCAGTGGCTGAGCGGTAAAGCGCTTGGCTTCTGAGTCCTGGGTTCGAATCCTGGTGAAAGCTGAGATTTTTATTTCGGGATCTTTGAGAGCATCTGAGTACACCCAGCTCTAATGGGTACCTGACATTAGTTGGGGAAAAGTAAAGGCAGTTGGTCGTTGTGCTGGCCACATGACACCTTCGTTAACCGAAGTCCACAGAATCAGATCACCTTTACATCATCTGCCCTATAGGCCACAAGGTCTGAAAGGGGGAATTTACATCTTACATTTACAAACTAGATACAGGATACAATAATAATGATCACTAAACTAGCCAACTATTTACTTTAAATTCAACAATACCGTAACCAAAAAAAAAAAAAAAAAAACTCCAAACTCTCAATTACTAAATAAGAAATTAGTAAACAGACAAACCTTTCCTGTGTACTCCCAGGGGAGCATAGGGCCGCAACCACACCTCTCCACCGAACTCGGTTCTGAGCAGCTTTCTTCATCTGCTCCCATGTCATTCCAGTACCCTCAGCTTCACTGATGACTGACCTCTTCCAGGTTTGCTTGGGTCTGCCCACTTTCCTCTTTCCTTGTGGATTCCAGTCAAGAGCCTGCCTTGCAACATTGGTAGCTGGTTTTCGCAGGGTGTGTCCTATCCAGCTCCATTTTCGTTTGGCAATGTCTTGTGCTATGTACTTTTGTCTCGTTCTTTTTCACAAATCGGTAGTGGTTATCTTTTCTGGCCACCTAATTCCTAATATCCGGCGTAGGCACCTGTTAACAAACAAGTAAACAGAGGTTACAATGTAATATACAGCATGTAGAAACACACACACAAGGAAATGTGAGTCAATATTTTTTTTAAATAAGAATTTCATTATGTAAGAATTTCATGCTTAGTATATTAATGACCATTCTGTTTATTATTCTATGTATAAAGGTAAAAGTTAATATCAATAATGTCAGTGTCTTTCTTCATAATTTGTAAAGGAAAAAGTTATTTTGTAATATTTAAATAGAGAAGGAGAGATAGTAGGTAAACAAAAAACGTAAAAGACAGAGGTAGATATGTTAGTTTAAAATGATTTAGATCTTTGCTAAGACTTGTATCTATATATCCGTCTTTTTATTGCTAAGTATGTTCTAAGTCTGTTCTTCTGTCTGCACAGTTAAAATCGACTTTGACTTCGATAATGACAACAACAAAGAAGGTCAGTACCATTAAGAGAGTGACAGAAACAGACAGTGAAAGAGAGAGAAAGAGAAAGAAAGAAACATAAAAATAGGGACATTAAGAGAGCTCTGGCAGGGCCGGTCCTAGCAGTTGCGAGTTGCGAGGCCCTATGCGAAACGGATTGCGCGGGGCCTAGTCTGATAAGTATGATGTCAAAATTTAGATTTTGAATTAAAAAATACAATCGACTTTGTAATACATTTTTTAAATGATAGATGACAATGCCTTTTATTTTTAAAATCTCGCATATCATTGGCACCCATAAAATGACAATTTTGTCTATTTACAATAGATTTTTATGAGTTTTCGTGAGATTTTTATAATTTCATGAGATTTCCAGGACTTTTTTTGTATATTTTGCAATTGTACTAGATTTCCAGGAGGCTCTGGAAAACCCTGCTATTATATATATGTTATAATGGTTTAATTTAATTTAATAATTGACTCCTAAAATTAGTTCGGGGCCTATGAAAGTGCGGGGCCCACTGCAGCCGCATAGGTTGAATGGCCTAAGGCCGGCCCTGAGCTCTGGAGATTTTATTTAATGTTTTTTTGTGATGTTATAAGATTAGATTAGATAAGGTAATTTTTATTGATCTAATCACACGGAAATTCAGTTTGACATTTGACCACCTCAGCGTAACTACGGCAACAATAACTATAAAGATACAAATAAAAATGACTCTCTAAGTGTATAATACCTATATGGCTAGTGTAGATATTGAACTTAATTACATTTTTCGATTGGTCCAATCAAAGGAAAGTGGAGGTGCAGTGGCTGAGCAGTAAAGCGCTTGGCTTCTGACCCGGGGGTCCCGGGTTCGAATCCTGGTGAATCCTGGGATTTTTATTTCGGGATCATTGGGCGCCTCTGAGTCCACCAAGCTCTAATGGGTATCTGACATTAGTTGGGAAAAGTAAAGGCGATTGATCGTTGTGCTGGCCACACGAGACCCTCGTTAACCGTGGGCCACAGAATCAGGTGACCTTTACATCATCTGCCCTATAGACCACAAGGTCTAAAAGGGGAACTTTTTTTTAATCAAATGAACATTCAGTTTCACTACAATTGACGACCTCAGTATAACTACTGTAACAATAACAATATGGATGCAAATACAAATAAGATTCTCACACTAAACACATAACACACTCACAACCAGCGCTTTATGAATTTGACTTCTATGTACTTCTCGATGATGACAGCCGAGCTTGTAACACTCTAGCCGAAAGTGGGATGAAGGAGTTTTAAAATCTTTCTGTTTTAGTCCTAATGGTAATAGAGCTGAGAGAGAAAGAGAGGGAGAGAGGTAGAAATAGAATTTTAAAAAGAGATAAATAGATTGAGCAAGAGAGACAGAGAAAGAGAGAGAGTAAAAAAATGTCAGAATGTTAACTATATTATATTTGCGATGTTTTGCTTTTTGTTAACTAAGATTTTAAATAAAATATTTTGATCTTAATACAGGTGAAGACGACTCTATTAGGAATGACAATTTTAATGATGGTAAGTGCTAATATCTTAGTACAAGAACACTATTTGAGATATATATGCTGAGACAGAGAGAGAGAGAGAGAGAGAGAAAGAGAGAGTTGCAAAGTGTAATGATGTTAATAAGTATAAATGTATTTATTCTCTAAACTCTTAACACAGACGCAGTCGACGTTATTATTAATTATTATTATTATTATCATTATAGCTTTTATATAGCGCTACTTTCATGCTTATACCATGCTCAGAGCGCTTTGGTCCAATCTCATTTGTGGGGGGGGGGGGGGGAGGGGATATCTAGGAGTTGGTTTTCCGTGCTGCCTTTGGGCGCTCAGTAAACACAACTCTGCCCGAGTCTGGTGTCGAGCCCCCTTCTAGGTAGCCGAACCAAGCTAAGTTCATAAGGATCAATTACGATTCTAATGATGGTAAGTGCGGATATCTTAGTACAAGTACATTATGTGAGTGAGTGAGAGATATATAGTGAGAGAGATAGAGAGAAATAGAGAGAGAGAGATAGTGTTAAGGTTTTACAAAGATTTTTAACAGGTTTCTAACTTCTTGACACAGAAGCAGGGGCGTAGCTAGGGGTTCGGGGGCCCGGGGGGATCGACCTCTTTGGGGGCCCCTTGCATTTTGGCATTCGACATATGACATGACATAATGTACGCAAAAAATATATAAGCCCAAGATCAAATTGGTTCAGTATATCAGCAAACTTAACAAAAACAATTATTAAGACTCTTTTAATAAATAATACCGTTGTTTATTAGCTAAATAATGCACACGTGACAAATCTCAATTCATATCGCTTCACGTCGTGTATTCTGTGCAGCAAAGACATCTATAACATCATCTGCATAGATACTTTCTAGTATTTGTGACGTCACTGATATTAAAGCCATGATAAGCTTTTCTTGCGTCATTGTGCTCCTGGGATAGTTTTCGATGAACTTGAGCTTTGAGAATGACGCAATAGAAGTGGCCTGAGTTAGCGGTATTCGAAGGAGGTTGCAAGGTTTAAGCACACGTTATTACCATGAAGCCCGTTTCCGCAATATGTCTATTGTGGATCGTATTACTGGTTTGTTGATCAAAACTGCTCGTACATCAGTGACACTGCTAAGGACGCCCCTGTTCGTGGCAACAAAGAGAGTAATATTCTTAGTTTTTGCTGCAAGCACGTTTGATCTCTTTTGAAAGTAAAATAAATCGGCAATAAATCTTTTAAAGATTTGCATTTTAAAATGTAAAACTAACTTTAACTTCTCTCTTTCGGAAAAATATTTTAAAACGTACTGGTACTTGACACTATTTGTCAATCAAATATATTAATTTATGTATTTACAAACACCCGTTTGGGGCCCCCCTAAGTGGGGGCAGGGGGGATTTTCAAAAGCCCCCCTCCCTACGCTACCGCCACTGCACAGAAGGAGTCGACTCTATTTAGATTTAGAACTCTAATACTGGTTAGTCATGATATCTTAGTAGAAGAGAGAAAGAGATTAAATGGGGTGTGCACCATTTAGTACTTCAGTAACTGTCCGACTGATTTGAACAACCTGGTCAGTTAGAAATACAAATATAAGCCTGGTCTATTGAAATGTGTAGTTTATAAAGTATAGATTACCATAAGTTGTTTTCACCCTCACATACTGTGATGGATGTCTATCTGTATTGCAGCCAACTGTAGATGCTTGTCAGATTTTGAAAAATTACTCTGCAGTGTTTACGTTTCTTGTTCGTGTGTATTCCATTGTAGTAGACTAGCGACACAAATAAACACCGCCGGTTTTAACAAGTAGTGAGATCAGTCCGAAACATTGGTGAACAATAAGCAATGAATTGGAGGGAGGAGGGGGAGAATTTAAAAATCTACCCGGGCCCCCACTGGAGGGGGGCCCCAAATGAGTGTTTTTTACATTAAAAATTAAGTATTACGCAAAATATAGAGGCCTCCAAAGAAGTCATTCCCCCCGGGCCCCCAAACGATGGAAAATTTCTAGCCTCGCCCCTGAATCCAATAAAAGGGCACAGTCAGGGCCTCTGTCATATAAAACCCGTCTTTACCCAAGAGAATCCTATCGCTAACTGATTTTCTGTCTCTAAAACGCCTCAAACCCAATCGTCACTAGTCCCGTTCAATATACGTCTTCTATGGTTCGTCTCCAGCTGATTAATAATATAAACCCAGTTGTTGAGAAACATGAACGAATAATAACAACAATATATATATACTACAAATCAGCTGTTTAATCTTACGCCATATTGGTTGACAACAACAGTTACAAGGGATGTTACTCTCAGACACCGAGTGATGCAACCTATATATAAAATACACATCAACACCAGTGTCTAACAATACGTGATAGTTTTTTGTTGTATCTTGAGTGGTCAGGCAAGATTTTTTAGTATGTTACTTCTACTTGGCTTTATAACGCTTTATAACGCTACTCTCTCAAACACATTCTTTTGGGAGGCCAAATCTCAGTTATTTCCCCCCACACAAAAGATATTCACACTGCGCCTTAGAAAATAGTCCACGAGGTTAAGCATTCCGTTTCAACTTTTATGTAGATCAAATGATTAAAATTAAATAGTGCCAAAAACAATATTTAAAATTATAATGTACTAAAAACAAAGTTTCCACGTGATTACGGACTTGAACCTCTGACCTTCCAATTTAATTTCAAGTCTAGTGCTCTACCAACTGAGCTGAGTGCTATTGAATTTAGACTAAAATTATTCGTAGAAAGTTAAGTGTTTAAAAACTGAAGCATAAAAAAAAGAAAAGTTTATATCTTATCTTCTTATCTTATAAAATACAGGCGTTAAGCATTGTGGTATATTATTATTATTATGTTATTATGCGAATGTATGTATTTATGATTATTCTCGTTACTAATAAATAACATCACTTCCGGGTCATCGACCGGAATATGTTGTAAACTAAACATGTCTTCTTTTGACCTTCTATGTCTAATAGTTTAAGTAATAGAAGCCTGATAAGTCACGACACTACAATTGGCGACGAGGATGGGAAAGCCAGACACTTTTAACGAAGGTACAGAAACATTTATAAATTATAAAGAAAGGCTAGATGCCTACTTTATTGCAAACAGTACTCCATCGGAGAAAAAGGCCGCTATACTACTACAGTACTAGCCTCCATAGGGGCCAAGCCCTATGCTACATTAAGATCATTGGCGTCCCCAGAGTTACCCATCACGAAATCATATGAAGAGCTTTGCAAGTTGCTTAGCAATCATTACAGCCCTCCTCCATTGGAGATTATGGAAAGATTTAAATTTCACAACAGAATCCAAGAAGACAATGAAACAATCAATGAATTTATAACTGCTATAAAAGCACTCTCAGAACATTGTAATTTTGGCCAGGCTCTCCAAGAATCACTTAGAGATAGATTTGTTTGTGGCCTAAAAGATGTAAACATTCAGAAAAGACTCCTTCAAGAGGCCAATCTAACCTTATCAACAGCTATCAACATAGCTACAGCCATGGAGACGGCCAAGAGAGATGCGGAACAGATTCAGTCTAACTCTAATCAAGCCCAATCTCTACACAGAATGCAAACCAAAAAGAGCACAGCAAAAGCTGAACTACGAATGAAAGATAATCTCTATACAAGAGATCAAAAGGAATCTTACAACTCATACCCATCGAAACAAGAAGATAAAGGCGACACCAGAACTATGTGTCTATCCTGTGGCAAGTCGAATCACACAAGAGCAAGATGCTTCTTTCGCAATGCTACTTGTTTCAAGTGTAACAAGCAAGGTCATATAGAAAAAGCATGCAAAAGAGAAGGGAAGGTACACAGTGTACAAGAAGATGCAGAAGAAGAAATATTCAACTTGTCAACAAACTCAAATAAAATGTGCATAAAAATTAATATTGACAGAATCGAAACAGAAATGGAAATTGACACAGGTTCTGGGCTATCATTAATGACAATAGAAGATTACAAGAAAATCTTTAAAAGAAACCCAAAACTTGAATGCACTAATGTATGTTTGAGAACCTATACAGGAGAAGAAATACTCCCTCTGGGAAAAATGAATGTAATAGTATACAATCATCATGAAACCAAGAAACTTCCTTTGTACATATTGAGTAAAGGTAGCAATCCTATACTAGGACGTGAATGGATAAGATCTCTGAAAATCAACTGGAGTGACATCAAACAGCTAATATCCTCAGAATCTAGTATACAAGAAAACATCAATTGTCTAATTAAAGAATTTGAGGAGGTCTTCTCAGAAGGAATAGGCACTGTCAGAAACATGCATGCCAACATAGCAATAAAAGATGATGCTAAACCAAAATTCTGCAATGCAAGGCCCGTACCTTATGCTATCAAAGCAAAAGTAGAAAAGGAATTGAACAAACTAGAGAATGAAGGAATCCTGTCTAAGGTGAATTATAGCAGTTGGGCAACACCAATAGTACCAATAATGAAACCATCTGGAGATGTTCGAATATGTGGTGATTTCAAGGTAACCATCAATCCAGTGTTAAAAGTTGAACAATATTCTCTACCAAGAATAGAAGATATCCTTGCAAGCTTAGAAAAAGGAGACAAATTCTCAAAAATAGATATACGACAGGCATATCTTACGCTTCAACTAGATGAAGCTTCAAAACCTCTAACTACCATCAATACCCACAAAGGCCTATATGTGTACAACAGACTCGTGTTTGGCATCACATCAGCTCCTATGATATGGCAAAGAACCATGGATATTATCTTGAATGGACTCCAAGGAGTACAGTGCAATCAAGACGATATGATCATAACAGGAAAAGATGACACAGAACATCTTGCAAATTTAAAAAGTGTACTGAGCAGACTAAAGGAATATGGTCTCAAGGCTAATCTAGAAAAATGTGCCTTCTTCAAAGATGAAATAATTTTCTGTGGAATGAAAATTTCAAAAGAAGGATTACATAAAACCAATGACAAAGTATTAGCTGTAATGAATGCACCTACTCCAAACAATAAGTCACAACTGAGGTCTTTTCTAGGTTTGGTCAACTATTACCATAAGTGGCTCAAAAATATTGCACAAATAGCCAAACCCCTCTATAATCTACTACAAGATAAAGTTAAATTTATTTGGGATGAAAGCTGTACCAAGGCTTTCGAAACAATAAAAACAATGATTGCATCTGATAATGTTCTCATAAGATATGACCAAAATCTACCAGTTCGTTTGGCTTGTGATGCATCACCATATGGTATAGGGGCAGTTTTGTCCCATGTGACAAAATCAGGTGATGAAAGACCAATTGCTTATGCCTCTAGAACACTAAATAAAGCAGAAGAAAATTATTCACAATTGGATAAAGAAGCTCTAGCAATTGTTTGGGCCGTAAAGAAATTCTTCATCTACTTATGTGGGAGACACTTCACCCTCATTACCGATCATGAGCCACTAAAACACATTTTTAATCCAACCAAAGGTATTCCAGCTATGTCAGCTGCTAGACAACAAAGGTATGCTGTATTTTTATCTGGATTTAACTATTCAATTGAATTCAGAAAGTCCAAGTCACATGCCAATGCAGATGGACTCTCCAGGTTACCATTACCCATTACAACCCCAGTAAATGGAGACAACTTTATAGCAGATAATCTCTTCTACACTGAACTAATGGAAACGATACCGATAAATGCCACAATTATTGCTAAAGAATCTCGCCATGATCCGCAAATAGCACAAGTACTAAGTTTCATCTCACAAGGCAATTGGCCCAAATTCACATCACCTGGCATCGAACCATTCTTCTCAAGGCGTCATGAACTAATGGTCCAACAAGGATGTTTACTGTGGGGTTATCGTATAATAATTCCTAAAAAGCTACGCTCACAACTGTTGGACACTCTACACATAGGCCATCTGGGCATTGTCAAGATGAAAAATGTTGCACGAATGCATTTTTGGTGGCCAGGATTAGACAAGGACATAGAATCTATCACAAAGTCATGTGAGGGATGTTCTTATCATCAGCCCGATCCCCAAAAAGCACCACTACATCCATGGCAGTGGCCAGAGCGGCCATGGGAACGGGTACATATAGACTTTGCTGGACCTTTTATGAATAATATGTTCTTAATAATAATAGATGCTCACACAAAATGGGCAGAAGTATTTCTTGTCAGCTCTACAAAATCATCTTCAACAATTGACTATCTCACAGAAACTTTCTCAAGATTGGGAATACCCAACATCATCGCAAGTGACAATGGCTCTACGTTCACTTCAAATGAATTTAAAGACTTTACCAAAAGAAATGGAATCAAGCACATCACAACCGCACCTTTTCACCCAGCTACCAATGGACTTGCAGAAAGATTTGTGAAATCATTCAAAATAGCTATGAAGGCTGCAAAGAATGATACAGGCACGTTAAGTCAGAAAATCTCTAGATTTCTTTTTGCTTACAGAAATGCTCCACAGTCCACTACTAATGAGAGTCCAGCATTCCTTATGTTTGGAAGAAGACTACAATCTCGTCTGGATTTACTTAGACCAAACATGGACATTCCGAATAGATCAACGAAAAATTTCTCAAAGGGGAAGCTGAGAGAATTCCAAGTTGGGGACAGTGTTCTTGCACGTGATTACAGAGCGAATAAGGAAAAATGGCAATATGGTGTAATAAAGTACAAAACAGGACCTCTAATGTATACAGTAGAAATATACCCAGGCATTACATGGAGGAGACACATCGATCAGTTGGTCAGCACTCCAAGACAAGAGAATGGTAAATCTACCAGAGAAATGATTCCTACTATTTCAGAAAGAAATGAACATTTTGCCAGTGCTACTCCAACACCAAATACTGTTATAATACCTTCCCAGGACAGTCTTAATGACCAGGCTATAATACCGGACCCAATAGGAAGCAATGAAGCATCCTCCCAACCTCAAGTTGAGTACCCATGCTCACCTACTAGCATGGCAACGCATACTTCTCCTACACCAACAGTCATACATACTGAACTCAGTAACCCAACCTCACAACGTGGTTACCTTACAAGAAGTGGTAGAGAAGTTCGAAAACCAAACAGATACAATGAATAGAACAATCACATCAATTGACTTGTATCTTATTTTAGATTTAGATATATGCTGACTATCTGTCCAGTCATATGTTCATTTTTTTTTAAATAGTTTTTTTTCCCTTTCCTTTTTGATTGTCTTGTCGTTCACTTAATGTTATCATTTTTTTTTGATGTCATCATTTTTTTTTTGAGGAGGGAGGTGCTGTGGTATATTATTATTATTATGTTATTATGCGAATGTATGTATTTATGATTATTCTCGTTACTAATAAATAACATCACTTCCGGGTCATCGACCGGAATATGTTGTAAACTAAACATGTCTTCTTTTGACCTTCTATGTCTAATAGTTTAAGTAATAGAAGCCTGATAAGTCACGACACTACAAGCATCTAGTGACAATCTAGTTATGATTTAATACAATGACTTACATTCTGCCAAGTCACTGGTTTTCCCGGCTGGCTTAGGCAACCCATTCCATGCTCTAATAGCACTAGTGAAGAAGGAGCATTTTTTTTTTTCAAATTTGTCCTAGCATATGGAACGAGGCATGTGTCTTTATCTTTGTGTTTTTCTGTGTATTTTTAGTTTGAGACCCCTGGGGTAAACCATTTCTTAAAAAGTACATCCTTTACTAGTTATTAAGATCGAAAAATTTCAAATAATCGCTATTACAAAGGTTGGTCAGCTGTATAAAGGAAGTATTATTTTTTTTTAATGTAATTTTTGCTATATTTGACGTATTTTAAGATTCGGCTACATATGAACATGAGGAAAACTCGACCACTGTTACGTTTTTCTCAAATAAAAACATCTATATGATAGTTGGCATTGTTGTATCAATCATTGTGGTTGTCGTTCTAATCATAGTCTGCGCTGTGTGCTGTAGGTATGTATAAGACCTACCATACGTTTATAACTATACCTAAGTTTTACAATTTCTTCAGGTTTCATACATTTCATTGGGTTTTTCAAAAAAAGACTATAACAACAAGAATGAAGACAAAAGGTTGCAACCTGGGTGGACAAGGTTCTCAGATACTTACAATTTTCCTATAAATTGGGAAGTTGATGTATATAGCCTACATATCTTTTGGAAATGAATTACTAACGAATAGGCTACATTGGGAAAACACTAGTTTGACCGCTATAATTTTTCAATGTATCTATATATATAATTCTCTAAGTCAGAAGTTCAAAAGTTCAAACAACAACAAGTAAATAGGGAAGATCCCATGGTGCAGCATGGTGTGAATGGAAAATGGTGTATCCAAATCCGCACTATTTTCATTCACAAAATAGCATAGCATAGAGGAGCATTTTGTGAATGAAAGTGGTGTATATAATTCTCTTCTTCTCAATTTGTCATAATATAAAGTAAGTATTTACAGATTATATTGTGTCGTAAGACTCTTGAAACTAGAACGACAATACACTGATAGAGTCTACTCTCAGGTTTGACTTTAGAAGTAGGCCTACTTTAATTAATATCACAAATTACGTTAAAATAATAATTTCACTGGCTTGCTCCTTTTAATCTCATTTCCATTTCGGGAAATCTGTTATATGTTAAAAAATGGTTTAATTTAATAATTTATACACCTAAAAATTAGCACGGGTCCAAAGAAAGTGCGGGACCCACTGCGGTCGCATATGTTGAAGTGCCTAAGGCCAGCCCTGCAAAATAGCGGCGTATGCTATGCAGCCGGTCGACAAGTAATAAAAAAAATATTCAGATTTGGCTATAGGTCTAGTAAATCTTAATCTTTAATAAGACATGCGTCAATGAGTTTTTCCCTGCTTGTGGGCCTTAGCCATAATATAGTTTAATAAATAAATAGAAGATTAGGAACATTAACGGCACAGTATTTTTAATTTGAAATGTATAGGCGTATCAAAAGAATTCTAGGCGTATATACTTTAGTAGCTTTATAGATTCGCCTAACCATGGTGACTGCCTGGTCGAGAGGTATGCGCGCTGGACAGTGGTTTGTACTTGTCAATGGTAGGCCTAGCAACAGAGCTGAGCAGACCTTAAAGTGGAACCCCCAGAGAACAAGACGTAGAGGAAGACCAAAAAGAACATGGCGACGCAACTTACTAGAGGAAGCCGAGAGGACCGGAAAGAGCTGGGAAACCATCCAAAAATTGTAGAGAGACCGTGGAGAGTGGCGTTTTTTTTTGTTGAGGCCTTATGTTCCATGAGGAACCCAAAGGAAAAATCATGAAATAAATGGTAGGCCTACCGGATTAGTACCTTGCCCGCTGCCATCCCCAGTTGTCCTGCGGGAAGTTTTGATTTGGAAGTATTTTTACTTCATCTCTGAAGGAACATCCGAAAGATTTCAAACATTTTACAAACAAACCAGGATCGTTATATTCGTGAGTAGAGGGTAATCGGGCAAAAATTTATCTTTATTTATTGTTAATATAAAATGATCGTAAATAGACATTCAAGAACATTTTGCCAACATTTATAAACTCTGAGTACATTTATATATTTGATTTTTTTTATTGGGGGGGGGGGCAGGGTAAATGGTATCACATTTTATAAAATCTATCCTTAATTACTTAATAAGAGGAAAATATTCACTTTTATAAAGGTGGGTTAGCTGTATAATGAATGTATTTTTTTCAAATGTAACATTTGATTAATTCTAGTAGAATATTTTATGTAATATGTGTTGGTACGACAGAGAAGGTTTAGAATTCAGATTCTTACGTTCTGTTCTGAAAATGTATTTATGTGTATTATTATATATCTCTTAAATTTGGGCAGTGGTGTAGGTTGGGATTTGGAGCAACAAGGAGGGTTAGGGTTCGGCCCCCAAATGATGGAAATTTTCTATCTACGCCACTGCCCATTATAATTTGGGTGAACTCACGATTTTCGAAATCGAAGTCTTTACCAATATTCGAACGCAGGACTCCAAGTTCGGATGCCAAGCGCGTAACCCCTTAGCCATCATGTCAGACCTAATAAAACATGATTTCGAGGATCATGAAAGTCTGAAAGAACAGGATCTGTATAAGATAATATTTAACTATCTTATCTGTTTGTTACTTTTAAAAGTAAAAGTAACCCTTTCTGACCTTGAGATCTATGGGGAAGATGATGTAGAGGTCATCTGTTTCCGTGGCCCGCGGTATACGAGTGTACCGAAAAGCCTTTACTTTTGCCCAGCTAGTAACAGCACTCAACTACCGCTTTACTTTAATTAGCCCGCAAATGACTAGTCCCAACCGAGTCGATGAAAAGATAACCGACCACCTGCGGACAATGGTTTTGCTTGCCCTGGATGTGGCAAAATATGTAGGTCACAGCTGGGACTGCACAGCCACGGGAAACACTGTATTCCTCACTAATCTTCGGATTCGAAGACAAGTCTATTATTATTATTATTATACGTAATTGACAGTTGTATTTTTTTTCTCTCCACAGAAAACGATAGCAAACAATGAATTCGGAACAGCATTGACTCGAGAAAATGTTTCGTCATTCTCCTATTCATAGATAATATTTCATTTCAAAGCTATTATTCGATTGTGTTATCAGTAACTCTGCTCTTACAAAGACAAGAGAAAAGTATTTTTACAAACCTTATATCAACTGACTCTGTCTGTCTGTCTGGTTAAAAATTTGAAATTGTTTTTTCTCCCGTTTCCCATTCTCGGATGAAGCTGAAACTTTGCATAGTTCATCATTTTGGATTATTTTATTTTTTTTTTGTTTCATCGTGTTGAATGGGAGTTAATCCATGTAATTTTTAGATATAAGGTAGCAATCAGTGTTTATTTCCCCTTAGATAAGCTTTTGTACCCAATTAAACATGAATCAATAAAATAAGTTTGCCAATTATTTTCTTGTTACTAATTATTTTGTTTGATACCAAAAGGAACATTAGTCCTTAATTATTAAGAGATATGGCTAAATGTGTGTGGGTTTCGTCCCCTTATATAACTCTACACGTTACCACTCTCACAGCCATTCTCGGATGAAGTTGATAATTCACATTAGTAAATTATTATTTGCAGCTTATTTTCTTTATATTTCTAAAATGGAAATAAACTACACATTATTGTGTGTTGTGCCTTCTAAAATTATTTTATATTTCATAAACAAAATATTTCGTTGTGCTAATTTCAGTATTTATGCGTGTGCATAATTTCATGTATTAATTGCACAAATAATAAACAGCGTTTCTCAAACTGTGCATAGAGGAAAAGTAACGTCCTGAAAAAGAAATGATGTCCTCACAGGTAAGAGGGAGCGCAGACCTCATAGAAACAAATCTACATCGCAGATGAGAAGATTTGGAATAGGATTAATAGAGCTATTAAAAAAACAAAGGAAAAAGTAGTTTCGCTCTTAGTGCCTCTCAGACTTTGCAAACTATGGGGCAGATGATATTCAAGGCATCTTTTTCGGTGACCTACTGTTAACAAGCAGGGTGTCATGTGGTCAGCACAATGGCTGGCTGCTTGTACTTTCTCCAAGTTTTTTTCTAAAGTGTGGTAACCGCTAGATCTGGGTGGAATCAGGGGCGTCCTTAAAAAATCCAAATTAAAAATCCCTGTCTTCGCCGAGATTCGAACCTTGGACCCCAGGTTCGTAAGTCGAGCTCTTGACCACTCAGCCATCATGCCCCCAAATAAAGCGATTGGGTCTCACGATAATCTGTCTTTGCCTCCCTCCCTCCTCTCTCTTTCTCAGGACACGCCTCTTCACTAATAATAATAATTATTATTATTTATTATTATTATTGCTTTTATATAGCGCTACTTTCATGCTTATAGCATGCTCAGAGCGCTTTGGTCCAATCTCATTTGTGGACCAGAGGGGGGAGGGGGTATCTAGGAGTTGGTTTCCCGTGCTGCCTTTGGGCGCTCAGTAAACACAACTCTGCCCGAGTCGGGTGTCGAACCTCGAGCCCCCTTCTAGGTAGCCAAGCTCAAGCCGCACTTAGCCTCTCGACCACACTTCACGCTTTCAAACAATTTAATTTTTTTCTTCATTAGTCTTTTTCTTAATCAAATGATATAATTATTGCATCTTTTGAGACTTAATATCAGGTGGCCGAGCCTTGCTCGGTTAAATAAAAGCCCTGCCCAGCCTGACTGTCGGACAATAAGAAGTTCATACCGGCTTGCCATCCATCCATCACAGTGGTGCTACAGCACGTGGCCTGCTTTTAGTTTTAAACATCCCTTCATTCATATCTCTAAACGCGTTCTTGTTTGCATTGTAGTAAGGTAAGCTTAGTGACGTAAGCAGCGTTTTTCCCGTTTACGTCTTGGAGAACTTTCATTCATAATTTTCATTCATAAATATTTTGAAGCCAATATTAATTTTCAACGAGACATTTTATCTATCGAAATAACGGTCGAACTCGAGTTTTCCCGATGTGGCCAATGAGCTGAATTTTTTTTTCTCACTAACATTTAGATACGTTGAAATTTTAAAGAAAATCGTTAGAGCCGTTTTCGAAATAGAAGATATATATATATATATATATATATATATATATACAAGAATTGCTCGCTTAAGAGTATAGGATTTGGTACACCTTCTTCTTCTTCTTCTTCGCTCTCATTGTCATGTTGGAGGGTTCAGATCACTACACCAATATCTGAGATGAACTGCGCAGTGGTTTCCAAGTCAGGGAGCTCTCCATATAGTTTTCTTTCTATTGGGGTGTTTTGGGGCCAGTGTCTTAGTCGGGCCTCTTGGTAAAGAGCGCAGTCTTGGAGGACGTGGACTGCATTCTCTGATGACCCTCCACATGGGCAGATATCACTGGTTCCAATTTTGAGCTTCCGGTACATGTGTTGTCGCATTCTGTTGTGTCCGGTCCTGAGTCGAAAGATTACACGTTGATCTTGTCGGGATAGCTTATAGTAAGCATCATCTTTCTTGTGATTTGGATGTGAGCTTGTCCATTTCTCATTTATTTTATTTATAATTAATTTCTTCATTTCTTCCGGGTAGAGTGCAGAGTTCATTTGTGAGCCACTTCTTCCGTCCTTGGCGAGTGAGTCAGCCTTCTCGTTTCCCTCTAGTTGAATATGAGCTGGCACCCACTGAACAACAGTCTTTTTGCTGTTGTTGTTGAGTTTTTTCAGTGCTGCTCTGAGGTTTTCAACACAAGAGAAATCAGAGTTCTGCAAGCCGTGAAGGGTTGTCTTCGCATCGGTCAGTAAGACAATCTGACTGTGTGGGGAACTTGGATGATTAGCTAGCATAGTAGCAGCTAGTGTTAGTGCTTCCCTTTCTGCTCTGTGGCTGTCAGAGAATTCTCCAGTTGCAATGGATTTTTCTAGCATTTTTCCATCTGGCCATTCGATGAGAATTCCAGCTCCTCCATTTGTGGTGGCTTTATGGGATGATCCATCTGTGTAAACTCGGATCCACTGATCGTTAGGGTAATTGGTTTGAAGAAAACAGTTCACTATTTCCTTGAGCTCTGTTGGTCTGTAGTCAGATTTTCTTTTTATGTTTTCAATATGGTCCCTTATAGTAGGAAGAGGGCTTTCGTCCTAGGGTGGAGAATCACTATGTTGTATCGAGGATTTTAGGGTTACTTTTTCGAGTTGGTGTTTCTTTTTTAGGTTAACAGATTCCTGTATGAAATTGGTCCTTTTGAGACGGTTTTTAGTGCCAGTTTTGTTGATTTTGGTTTTGAGTGGGTGCCTTTCACCAATTTAGTTTATTTCGGCTTTAAGATGGAAAACGAAAGCAGCGTACAACCCGTAGCTTATCTTATTAATTGGAAGGCTCGAGGTTCGACACCCGACTCGGGCAGAGAAACCAACTCCTAGATACCCCCTCCCCCCCACTGGTCCACAAATGAGATTGGACCAAAGCGCTCTGAGCATGCTATAAGCATGAAAGTAGCGCTATATAAAAGCTATAATAATAATTTTCGTGCGAAGCAATTATAACATTTCCAAGTTTAAGTTTCCATCTTGTGACCCAGTGATGTATTAGCCTAATTAGAAGAAAGATTGGTACTCTTTGTCTAAAGCCAGAGAGTGTTCTATTGCTAATGGATGGCTGCCTGGTCGTGCGGTTTGCGCGCTGGACTGTCGTTTGCATTTATCGAGGATCCAGGTTTCAAACCCTGCCCGCTCCCACCCCCCGTCGTCATGTGGGAGGTTTGGACTAGGAAGTAAATTATCTCCAACTCTAAAAGAACACCCGAAACATGTAAAACAAACAAAATATAAAGATGTCCGAAAGTTGACATTCTCCCAACTCGTATTTGAGAGCTGGTGGAGAACACTAGCTTTGTGGACGGCCGTTTACGTATAGCAACAAATTACTGGTAGATAACTTAAACTCAGTAGGCATATAAAATCTTAACTTGTAAAACTTAAAAAACAACTTAAATAACTTCTTGGTGAACTGTATTATATATACCTTTGATTGCAATATACACAAATTTAACTTGAGATAAAATGAAATAAATGTAGTATTCTGAACAAAATCTAACACTACAAATCCTTTCACTCAGGCATTCTGGAGTCGTCTCTCCCAAGACCACCGAAGACAAGTCCGCTTATCTTGCACTATTCACAATCGATCGCTAACCATTTCCCAATATTCACCATAGAAACACACACACCTCATGACAACTGGACTCAGGGGAGCCTAAAATTAAGAAAATAATTAACGCAGCCTTCATTTCCGAAACATTGAATTTTTCACCCAGCCACGTTGCTGCTGTTATCTTAGAAATACAAAACATTTGAAGTGATTCTTTGACAATGAATCATCCATATTTAGTCAAGAAATAATCATTTCCTTCCTTAAGGAAGTCCTATTTATTGGTAAAAATTGAAAGGAACCGTTCATAGCTAACTCAAAACAAGAAAATATTTTTAACTCTTTCTCTCTTAATTGACGATACCATCGTTGATTCGCCCTTATTAAATTAAATTCATGTTTAATTTTATAAACTATACTTTGTGTTTTGTAGGGGAGAGCATGCATTCCCCTTTAACTCTAGACCTAATAAAACATTTTCTGATGACAAACGACAAAGCTATTTAAGCTTAATCATAACATGGTAGTGAAATAGATAGTAATGAACAAAATGAAAAATTCCGTCAGAATGTAGAAAAATAATTAAGGAGAGAAAGAATTAAAAGTGCTTAAAAAACAAACAAACAAATCTTATATTTAGAGCACGCATCAATTAGACTAGACCAGTGGTGGTATAAGCTGAATTAGTCCCCTTTATAATTCGTCGTCTGAGGCTTTGTGAACACAAAAATGTAATAGAAACAATATATAACTATATAATCTTTCATGTTCATAGACTCTTCACAAGCAGTGTGGTTACCAGGTTGGCTTGTGAAGGCTGAGAAGGTTTTAGTCCACAATTTCGAATTCAGGTCTAAAAAGCGATCACCCAGATACCCCGTTTTTTTTTTCTCTCTCCACCCTTTTTTTCAACTGGTCCATACAAGTGATCGGCTCAGAGCGTATTGAGAAAGGTAAAAGAATGAAATAGCGCTAAACAAAAACAATTATTTAAAAATATTTCTAATCTCACTGATTTATTATTTTTAGTGTAGATAAAGGGTGGGCAAATTACGATCCGCGGGCCACATGCGGCCCGCCGAAGTGTTTTATGCGGCCATTCGAAAACCTAAATAAATCATTGTAAATATCAAGAGACATTATTGAAACTTTTGATTCTTATCATTTGTAATGAAGAGGCTAAAGAAACATTGTCTTCAAATGTCTTTCTAAAGAGTTTTGAAAAAAAAAACGAAGATTATATTTAATAGCAATATAATATAGATTCATTAAAAGACATAAGTCCTGGCCAGTATTTATTCAATGGTATGGAGAACTGTGTTGAAAAAGTTGTGAAGGCTTCTACAAGATGACAAGGGTAAAACTAATGGAGCTTTGACTGAGAAAAACAACCTTTTTAATAAAATGAAGAGAATATCCCAACCATAAACTAGAAACTGGAAAGTTTACACATAGCTACATCAAAATCACATCATTATGAGGGTAAAGCAAAATATTATTTATTCTCAGGGGTTTTCCTTAGGCATAGTCAATGTATGTTGCTGCTAAGGTCCATGATTGTTAAATGTCTCGCATAGGAACTACAGGTAGCGAATCTTGTACTCAATGTTATTGTTCGAAGTACATTAGGTTTTTAATAAATTGCAATTTTTTTTCCGTTTATTTTGAATATTTTATGTTATTCGGGGCCACCAAATTCACTTCGCCTATAGCCTCCAACTCCCTTAAAAGGCCGGTCCCAACTGGCAGTTCCGAAAAGTATTTACTTGTTGCTTGCTCGACTGAACTTTTGAACTTTCGGAAGATGAGAATTATATATATATAGATAATATAATAACAACCTATACGATGTTGATGTTAATGCAATGGCGTAGCTAGAGTATATGATGCCTGGTGCGGTACCTCATCTTGATGCCCCCCCCCCAAAAAAAAACCAACAACAAACCACTAAATAATAACATTAAAAAACGTTACTTTTTTGTTCAAAAAAATATGAATTCATTTATTCAAATGTTGTTAATTTAAAGAAATCACTTTTTCATAAATATACTAGTGAAATGTACAAGCTTTCTTGCTGGCAAAAAGTATCAATTATTTTATAGAAATCAATTTTTTCTACCAGCTCTTGTTCAATTGACAAAATGGCCAAACTAGTAAGTCGTAAATTTGTCATCGTTGATCGCAAGTAATTCTTGATCAGTTTAAGTTTGGAAAAACTTGCATGTAGCGACGCTTACAGCAATAGTAAAAAATATGTGAATCATGACTACGATATTCGGGATTGAATCATCTAGCTGATATTTTTTTTATAAAATTCAAGAGCTCAATGGTCCTCGTTTTGAAAGTTCAGAGGCTTCTGATAAAATTGTGACAAACCGTTGAAGCCTCTTTCTCTCCAGCAGAAATTCGTTTTTATCAATGTCGCTAGGAGTACTATCGAGATTGATTTCGACCTGAGGATTTAATAGCTGGGAAGGCGATAGAAATTCATATCTATCTGCTACATCATCAATTTGCTCGAATCGGGTGATTATTTCTTGAACAATCCAGTCGAAGGTAGAATAAATTTTCCTTCGTAGCTCTTCTTTGTGTGTAAGTACAGAGTCGTCACTTTTCTCTGCAGGCATCTTTTTTTATGGCCAATACGTTTTTGAGGTTCTGAACTGATTCTCAATCTGAGCACAAGCTTTCGTCAAAGGTAATGCTGGCTTCAGCGATGTCCTCTCAATTACTACTTAAAAATGTCTCTGTTTTTAGTTAGAATGAGCAGTCTCCAATAGACAATCCTTGTTTTTGAAGGTAGACTTGCACATCATTAATTTCAGTTAATACAGGAGCCCAAAATCCAAGATAGGTGAGAAAATTAATAGACTGAATAGCAACTAATAATCCACCTGCTTCAGATCTAGTCGATAAATTTTTATCTCTGCTAGTTAATGTCTCCAGTTTCTATAATTTTAGAAAATGTATCCCTAACTATCTTGACGGCTTCATCTCCTCTGGCGCTCCAGCGGGTCTCAACTAAACGTTTAAGGCTAGTTCCAGTTATTTTGATTTCATATCCCAGCGGTGTGTTGAAGTTGAGAAAAAGGCTTTAAACGGTCCAGTGTACCAAAAACATGTTACTGAATTGACTTCAGCTTCAGCTGCTCGAATGAATTCCTGCTCAATTCATCATCCCCTACGATGTCCACGAAGTGCCAGATTTTCTTTTGAGAAAAATAAATGATGTCCAAGATTCTCTTCAGGTAGTCTCTCCCGGGAGCACGTTATCCTGCCTCAACGTGGCGCTCCCGTGGAAACGGCTCACTAGAGGAAGTGGCTAGGCGAAAGGGTAACAAATATGATTCCCGTGGGAGTGCCCATGGGCGGACGAGAGTCTGCCCCTTCACGGTGCGGATTTGTAAGAAAGCTCCCACAAACCAGTCACAAATCCATGCGCTGTTCCTCAAGGGACCGTCTCATCAATGGCGGATTCCGCACAGTTAGCTTGGTACAACGAAGGTAAATGGTGGAGGCCCCCGGTGCCACCGAGTGGTATTGGAAACAGCAATGCTCTATAAGCATTGACTCGGGTCGCTCCCAGACAGGCCTGTTGGTCCGCAGGTTTGTTTTTTTTTACTGTTTGATTTTCGGGCAGTGAGGTCAGACAGGTTTTTTTTTCAAACTTAGTGCTCGAAGAGCCTTCGGCTCAGCACTTATGACTATCCAGCGGTAGTCTCTCCAGGTTTTCGTCTCTTGTATAATCAAATCTTGGGCCTTGTTGTCAATACTTTTCCCTACTCTCAGGTGAACTTGAATGTGAGCTCTGCTGGTCTCATGTTTTTCTATTTTTGGGGATAACCTCCACCACTCATTGAATCCATCTTTGGATTTAAATGAAGATTTGGTACTTGATATTGCTGAGAAGAGTATGCAGGGGAAGCAAAATAATGATTCTTTTTTTGGCGAATAACACGTCCACTTTCTAAGACCTTTCTCGCCGTTTGACATTTGCCGGAAAAATCAAGTCTTTGAAAGCTTTATAGCCTTCCCTTTTGCTGATTCTTGATGTATATACACCATTTGAATCGACTGTTCATACGCTGAACTGTTTCAGATCCTTGAGTGACAAGGTGTATGCGAATATTATCTGTGATGACATCAGACCAATCTCCAATGTTGTTCAGTCTAGAGTTTATTATCCTGCTTTCTGTATTGCTTACACTGTCTGATGGTTTGGCTTCTTCAGTATGAATTTTTGAAGAGTGTTCTAAAAACATGCTTGTGTGCTGTCCTTTAGTCTCTAGAACTTGCGGTATTTGAAGTCTTTTCTTCTTTTTCATCATTCAGGATGCCGGATTCATCATTTTTCCTGGATTCAATGATAACCGCCAAGAAAATTAAAACAAAATAGCGACATGACTAGTTTATAAATCGTTAGTTCATGTTTAAAATACAGTAGTTTATGTTTGTTCGTGTCCATACACTTAGTCGTTTTTACTGAAAAGCTCAAGGAAATAAGAAATTAATACAACAGGGGGATTTTGGGGCCCCTCTCCACTTGGTGCCTTGTGCGGCCCGCACCACCCGCACATTGGTAGCTACGCCACTGTGTTAATGTTGGTTTGGACAACATAGGGCGTGAGATTTCCCAATGGGAAGAAGAAAAAAAACTCCTTGGAGAATTCCAGGCCTTATTAAATGAGAACAACATTGACAAGACTGCTTCCTTAGCATGGTCAAAGCAGGTCATCTCTACCCTGAAACTGAAGGCTTTGTTCCAGCAATACAAGACAGAGTAATTAGGACAAAATTACATATCTCTTAAGACTCTATATCAGTGATTCCCAAAGTGGTCGATAGAGACCCCCAGGGGTCTATGAAGATTTCCAATGGGTCTACGAAAGTAAAAAAATAAATTGGGGGTTTATGAGATGTCCACGGAGGTCTAGGATAATATTTTCCATTTACACAGGTAGTGACTAAGCTTTACATCTCATTGATGTAATTCTTTCATATTACCTTAGTTAATCCTTTAAATTTTTATACTGCTATTCAAACGTAAAATTGTTGTATTTATTTTTAATATTTATTTCAATAGCTTTATTTTGTTTACATGTAACTAGTGTTTAACGAAAAGAAATGTAGAATGTACAGCGTTGCAGGGGCGGACTGGCTATATGGGCAAACGGGCAAATGCCCGGTGGGCCGGTACCAAATGGGCCGGTCTAGTCGCGACCAAAGAAAAAAGAATTTCAATGCAGACAACTTTAAAAAAAAAAAGTGACAGCAGCAAGACACGGAGGCCCAACGAAGTTTTCTTTTTTTTTTTTTCAATTATTTTTCTATTGAAATTCAACAAAAATATAAAAGGACCTCACAGCGCTTCCCGAGATTCTTTGGTCCTTGGTGGTGTGTACTGTCTTTCCACTTATTAAAAGTAGAATCTATTCTAGGCTAAAAAAACGTCCGAATGAAAGGTCAGAATTTATTGAAGATTTATTACATACATATACATTGCAGAGGGGGGGGGGGGCAGAAAAAATCCTGGCTACGCCCATGATAAATCATGCAATTCGTTTGTGGGCCGGTTTATATGGTAATGCCCGGGCCGATTTTGATACCCAATCCGCCCCTGCAGCGTTGATTATTAAAAATTAAGATTCATTGCTTCCTTGTCTAACAAGTGGTTGCCTAGGTACATTTTTATGACGATATGAGCTTAATTGAGCTGAAGGATCACTTGAGACGATACCATCAGGACAAAATAGATGAAGATTTGATAAACTTTGGAACACTCAACAAAGATAAAGTTCAGAATAGATCCACATCTCTCTCCGACATCATTTTGAGAGTATTGAAGGTTTGTGAGGATCTTACAATATCTCTTTACTAATAGCAAAATACGGAAAACACTAAAGATAAAACATTGATTATACCAAACACTTTGACTCGAACATTACTCGCTGTCCTAGCATCGCTACCTCCGTATGTTCAGCGTAAAGTGTTTCCTTAATTAAGTGTGAACGTTTTAACATAGAAAGTGTCAAAGCTTCTTTTTTCATATTTCTTATAAATAAGAAATGGAAATCAAATTAAGTTTGATTCGACAAATCAAATGAGAAATGTTTAAGTCTGTAATATTTCTATATCTTTTGACCTTCATATGTTCAATAACATGTAAGTATGCATTTTTTACCACATTACAATACTGCATTAAGTAAGCCACACCGAATTAGTACTCAGTGACTATAAAGCTAAACGTATTCATATATATTGTTACGAATCTTCTTTATAACTGCCTCAGCGTGCCACTCCGGTGGAAACGTCCATGTAGAGAAATGGATAGGCGAAATGTGGTAGCGAACACAGCCCTCGGCGGGCTTCAACAGATACGGTGGAGACACTGTACATTGCACGTGGTAGGGATGCAAACAAAGGCTCGCCAAACCGTCCGAATCCCCCATCGATTCGTTCCCTAACGAGGGCCTTACGCGTGGTGATGGACCCTTGCACGGGTTCGATGGGACAGCATAGGTATAAGAAGGGCCCCCATGCTGCTCGGCCTTTGGCCTCGCACGGGAGGAGGGAAGCCGTGCTTGGCTCAAGAGGGTCGTGTGCAGCGACACACCGGGTGTGATACATGAACACTACAGACAAAGGTGGGGCTTCTGACAGAGTGGTTGGCGAAGAGCCGGCCTCTCATCCTGGCCACGGATTAAATCCTTCAAAGGGACATAAAAGGGAGCAAGCTCTAGCTCTCCTCCCGAATGGACATCAGTAATCTCTATCAGACCTTCTGTAAACACTGCTAAACACCACAACACATCTAACAAAAGAACTTACCAACAAGAGCTTCAATAACAAAGTGGAGGTTTAATTACAAATACATAAACAACAGCCAATAGACACAATTGGCTACACTAACTTCAAATGCTTTGCTACACAACAGAACTGCCTAAATCAGTGATGCCCAAAGTAAGGCCCGCGGGCCACAATCGGCCCGCGATGTGGTTCCATCCGTCCCGCCGAAGCGTCGGCACAAAAAGTAGAAAGTCCTGCCCCCCCCCTTTTAAAAATAGTTGTAAATATATCTTTACATTCGTTAAGGCCCTCACTTTTTCTCTGATGGATTGATACCATGACCTTTAAGGAGTGTGCGATTATGAGTTTGTAAAATGTAACTCTGAATGTAGAATCTACCAGGAAAAGTGAATGGATCTATTTTTGTGGAAGCCAACATATTTGTTTTGTAAAGAAAGTCCGGCTGTTTCAAAAACACCAACATAATACAGCGTTATTATAAAACAAATATGAATTCCTTCTTGGATTGAGCTGCGTATAAAAGATTGGTTAAACTAAGACTAGAGATGGAAGAACCGAGGGGAATATTTACCAAAAAGAGACAGACAATAAGTAGAACTAGTTGGTCAAGGTAGCTAATATGTTGCTCACATTTTTAGTAGTGAAATGAAACCATTTTAAGACGCGTAAAAAATGATAGACCATTAATTAGTGTAAGTAGTTGATCCAATAGTTTCAAATAGTTTCATGTAAATTTCGATTTCATTTATTGTACCTTTTGTTGATGTGGCCCGCGACACGCGTTTCGAAAGTTAAAATGGCCCGCAGGTCGAATTAGGTTGAGCATCACTGCTTAAGATCATCTGAAGTAATGTTGTTTTGATTACCGAGTTTCGAATTCCCCTCGTAAGCACTGACAGATAGACATGGGTCTTTAAGGTTCATAGGAACAGACTTGGGCACAGACCCAATGTAGTCTTGATCCGTCTAGTTGATTGAGGCACTCATTTCAAGTAGTTCTGTAGCAATGGTCTCAGTCAGATTATAAACTTCTTCTCTCCTACCTTCATCTGCCTCTTTTTTTATTTCTGTGATTATCGTAGCAGCAATATTTGTCATTTTTCTTGTCGTGAAAGCCACAATGGAAGGTCTTGTCACCACATTCACAGGCAGCGCTAATATCTATCATGCCTTCGTTGCAACTGCCAGTACTGCCACAGTCGTCATTGAGTAATAGTACGTTTTTCATTTCCAACATGGTAGCCATTTTCTCGTCTGTCTACTTTATCAAATCCCGCATGGTCCCCATCAGTTCCCGCATGGCCCTGAATCGTTCGATTTGTAGTCGTATCGAGTCATTCAAATTTTGTAGCGAGTCTTGCATAATTTTCAGAAGCTCAGAGGCGTAGCTAGAACTTTTCCATTGCTTGGGGGCCCGGGGGGCTTGACTTTTTTTGGGGCCCCTACTTTTTGCGTAATTATTTATTTCTAATGTAATAAAACTCATTTGGGCCCCCCTGAGATGTGGGCCCCTTGGGATTTTCAAATTCTCCCCTTCTCCCCCACCCTAGCGACGCCACTGCAGAAGCTTACCGATATCTAGATCCACCTCAAGCAAGTATGTCCCCGGATCTTTCCCTTCATCAGACAGAGCTTGAGAAAGACGTTCTCTAAATATATCTTTATTCTTTTCAAAGCGTCTCTATTTGAGCTCTTCTTTCAGTTCCTTCCAGTTTGTCTGGCTGTTTCACACGTGTAATTAAGAAAGACATCCTTCTCTGCTTCGATTCATGTCCCCATGACTGTCACAAACTGCTGTGTGCCCACATCCGTTTGTGTGTGTGTGGCAGAACAACAACAGTCCACTACGCGGCTACGCGCCTGGCAATGGAATGTTGACCCCTACTGACCCGTTAACCGCCTTCTGGCCTGAGTTATTTTATAACTTACTAGACATATTTTATTTATATATAACTGAGAGCTGAGAGTGTTATGTAAACAATAGGGTTTGTTGCTGCTATTTCGTTTCGTATCGTTTTTCAAAACTATTGGGCCGGAAGTGGCTTTTTTTCCTATATAACTTTGCATTTTTCAGTTCTCTTTATAAATTAAACTGACATTATTATGATATAATAATAAGTGTGCCTGATAGAGAAAAAAATTATGCACAAAAATACGGGTGATTGAGATCAAACCAGATAGAGGCTATAAAAAGAAAAAGAGTTAAAAATAGCGCGGGAAAGTGCACATTTACAGTACTTTATTTGATGAGTATTTTACCCAAGATCTGTGTTGTTTTTTTAGTACTAGCTTATTTCAAGTACCCGGCATTTTTCGATACACAATTTCATGAAGAGAAAATTTTTTTTTTTTAATGATTTTAAACTTTAAATGATTTTATTCCTTTTAACTTCTTGTGTGAGTAAAGAGGCCAATCCTTTGTTTTTTCACCATTATTTCTACTTGGCATCTGCAATCGAGGACTTTCTTTTAAAGGTTACTTTTCTTGTGGATCTATCCAGTGCCACTTTTTCCCAGCTGTTAGTGCCGACTTTGAAGAGCTTTATGTCGCGTTTGCATACACCATGTCACGTCTGATATTGCTGTGTGACAGATTGTGATTAGAGACCTCTTCTGGTCTCGAGTTTATGTGGTTTACTGTATGGACTACTTTGGTAGTCGCGTATTATCACTAAGTACTACGGCTTTTACACTTACATATAAACAAATGAAGGAACTCCGTTTCTGCAGACAATATATTTATTATAATGTATAAGAACAAATAATAAGACTGGCGAACCGTGCCACACAATATATATATAACTACAAGGCACAAGTATTAATCCATAAGAAATATTATCACTCAGAACTTTCAATCAACTTAATCCAACATGTATATTACAGTCAGAGGAAAAATTACTACGTTTACTCTCTGCCGGAGTCCAACATTAACTGACTAAATTTTAACCTTACTTTTTATTCACTCCATTCCCCCACGTGCAGAAAGCACGGAATATTACAATATGTGACTGTATGTCACTCCATGTCACAGGGGTTCTAAAACTGGGCTGTGACACACCAGTGTACCTTAGAAGTGGAAGACAAGCGGATCTCCTGCCTTCTGTTAAATCACCATAGGAATGTCTGTCACGGTCATGAGATCTTTATTCAAAAGAAGCATCTTCCAAGATCACTTGCACTGTAGCATATGATACCTTTTACTCAAGCTACCTTCAAAAATCTTCTTTGACCGTGACAACCCCTCATCAACATCATTTCTTTGGGTTCCTCATAGATTATATGACCTCAACAAAAACACGTCACTCTCCACAGTCTATTGCTAGTTGTTTTGTTTTTTTATGGTTTCCCAGCTCTTTTCGATCTTCTCGGCTTTCTCTAGTATACTGCGTCGCCTGGATTCTGATTAAATCTACATCTACGTAATAAAAAAACACACCTGGAAGAAGTATTTCATTAATATTTTTTAATGGCTAAAACGTGACTACTCAGAATTCAGAGGCACATCCCTGTGGGCGCCCATAATTGCCTCTTCCATAAAACTTTGTATTTAAAAAATAAATATATCCAATGCTTGAGATCCTGCTTGTATACTTAGGCCCTATATAAATCGATCCGGTATCAATGTATTAAGTAGCAATAACCCCGCAAAAAAATGTAATGAAAGAAGATTGAGTTATACATATATTTTTGTGATGGTACGCACCGGTACTTGTACCGGCACCTTTTTTCAATGTCGGGAAAAATTATTACTTTTATAGTATTTCAACGTTAATTGTTAATTTATTAGTAGTTGAAAGTTAGCAATCTATCATGAGTACCGGCACCTATTTTTTTTAGTACAAAAAAAAAAGAATTTTATATATGAATACAGTTTACTTTCAGCCGACATTCTCTCTGTGGCATTTTACGTCTCGTGAGACAAAATGTTTTCCCTTTGCGACTTCTTGTGTGGCTAAAGAGGCCAATCCTTGATACACAGCTGCGGTTGCAGGTTGCCGAACTTCTGGCAAGCAGCAGATAGTTTGTAAACCAGGGTCTGGAGCTGAATATCAGAGTCAGCTACAATCTGCATCATCAGCATACAAGAGTTCCCTAATAAGTATCCTCCTAACCTTGGTTTTTGCCCGCCGACATTATTAACCGTATTACTAACAACATCTGTATGTGAAAGTCTCAATCATCTCGAGTCTTAGACAGTCATTATTTTAGACTAGATTTAAGTTAAGTCTAGACCTAGATCTAGTAGGCCTATTACTATAAAAAAAAACAGTCATTAGAAATCATTAGCATTTTTTTATTAGGTCTAGGCATTGAAAAGTAAATTTATTATAAACTATAATAGATCTAAGTCTAAGTACTAACTTATTAAATAAGAAGAAATATTATAATGAATATTGTATAGATCTAGATTGACTAAATTATAGATAGATCTATAGATCTAGTTAAGTACATTAAGTTAAGTATATATTATGGTAAATGTATTACGGTAGCCTAAATTATTGGATCTATGTCCTATGTCTATATATAATAATCTAATAATTAATCAACTTTAGTCTTTATTAATATCTATACTTTATTCTAATAAAAAATGACTATAGGAATAGCATAAGATAGAATCTATACTATTACTAGATCTATTCAAGTTTTATAGGGCCTATATGAATCTAGACTGGAATTAGATCATAGATCTAAATATAGGACTTTACTAACAGAGAAATGATATGTACAATTGCACAAGAAAAGAAACTGGGTTTTTCTAAACTCTAATACTTGGTATGCAATAGTAAAACAGTAACCACTAAATAAATCGAAACTCGAAATCAAAAACGTAAATTTATTGTAATATATATAGGTCTGTGGTTGAATTTTATATAGAAGATATATAGAAGAAATGACTTTTGTAATTTCCTTTACAGAAAAATTGGGCTATTCGCGTCTGACACATATATGTTCAGCAACAAACCCTATTAAACGAAACAATAATGTTATAAGTTAAGGAATGCGTAAATGTAAAATAGTATGAATAAAGCTTTTAAAATAGCTGATCGACGTAAGTCCATATTTTCAAATAAAAACATTTGCTTGTAGACCTACATATATTTAATTAAAATTAGAAATAAATAGACTTAATTTTGTATGTTCATGTGTTAAAGAATTAGGTAGATCTTGAGTTAATTATAGATCTAGATGTAAATCTAACTATAGAGTAATCTATAGTTAAATATTGGCTTGGATAGAGTTCATTGTGCGAATGCGTGACCTTTTTAATTAGATGTACGCTATGAATGAAAGTATTAGAATATATCTAAACACGGCTTCGCGAACGAATGCATGAAAAATGCTTTCGAAAAAACAATTTCAATGTTAATTTGATTAAAATATGAAATGAATGGACTATAATTGGTGTGTTCATGTGCTAAAGTATAAAACTATCGTTGCGAAGAGAAGTTCTTTCATCTTAGAGTTTCAGACCTAGGGACGTGACCTCATTTCACGTTCGCTGTGCTAGGAATAGAGCGATGTGTAACATTTCGTGAAATGTCTAATGAACGAATGTGCGTAAGGATATCTACGCTTATGTAAAAGGCCTTTTAAAACACAAATTTGAAGCTTAATTTTGTTAAATAATAAAATCATTAGACTATATTTTGTATTTTCATGCATCAAAGTAAAAATCTATAAGTGCAAAGTGTATTTCTTAAAATTAGATCTAGATCTAAATCCTTTCGATCTTTTTCTCATGTCAACATTTTAAACAAAGCCTAGATCCATAAAATAGTATAGTTGTAATAGACTTGGTCAGCTTTATTTTTTTAAGGGTCTTACGTTTGTTTTAGGGCTACAATACATACACTACGGCCTAAGTTGGTACCCAAGGAACATTTCTGCCAAGTTTAATGAAAATTGGTCACGCGGTTTTGATTTCTATTCGATACATACATACATACATACTTACATACAT
>JADKLZ010047475.1:98834-128062 GCA_021533235.1 Biomphalaria straminea | reverse complement strand
ACATACATACATACGCTAAACATTCAACTTTATAGTATAGATATTCTTTTATTATTATTTTTATTCCTAAATGAAATTATGATGTTTGTGTCTAATATAGTTAATTTGTATTTTGCTAAGATCAACAAGGCTGCCAAGAAGTCCCCAATGTCCAAAGCCATTGATAAAGCTCGCAAAGCTGATGAAAAAAAAGACCGAAAGGAACCACAGACCAAAAGTGCTGAGGGAACGATGAACTCCCCCTTCTCGATAGGCGAGCTTAATGCTGCCATAAGGAAATGCCAGCTCAAAAAGTCTCCCGGGCCGGATGGCATCACCCCTGAAATGCTCAAACATGTAGGGGGGAAAGGAAGGGCCGTGCTCTTGGCATTTGTTAATAGAACCTGGGCTGATGGTCATCTGCCCAGGGCCTGGAAACGTGCCACCATTATTCCTATACCAAAAAAGGGAAAAGATGCTTCCACTGCTGAGGGCTACAGGCCCATCTCACTCACATCTTGCGTGGGAAAGATGGCTGAAAAAATGGTAAATGAGCGCCTGGTTTGGTACCTTGAGAGTGCCCGTCTTATAGCTCCAGAACAGGCTGGTTTTAGGGCTGGAATGTCCGCAATAGACCAAGTCAACATCTTTGTGCAGAGCGTAGCAGATGGATTCCAAAGGACCGAAAGCACATACGCAGTCTTCATTGACTTAAAACAGGCATATGATAAAGTATGGCGGCCTGGTTTGCTTCATAAGATAAGAGCCGTGGGGGTGCGGGGACGGATATATAACTGGATTAGAGACTTCCTACAAGAGCGTACAATAAGAACAAGGATGTACGGAGAAGTCTCAGGGGAAATGACCCTCGAGCACAGCCTTCCCCAGGGCTCCGTCCTGTCATGCATCCTTTTCACGGCCTTCATAAATGACCTACCGGCTCAGCTAAAATGCCAAAAGCTGCTATATGCTGATGATATTGTCCTTTGGAAATCCGGAAGGAGCGCAGCCTCTATATAAAAAGTGTTGCAAGAAGATCTCCATACGCTCTGCTCATACACACAAAAATGGAGGCTAGAAATAAACACCTCCAAGACAGTCTATTCCCTGTTCGCGCTCGGGACTGGCATTCTCGAACAACCTTTCCGGCTCTCCCTTAACGGAGTGGCTCTAAGCATGGAAAAGCTACCCTAGTACCTTGGTGTAACTTTAGATCGCAAACTAAAAATGTGTGAGCACACTCAGGATGTTGCAAGAAAGGCCTCAGGGAAACTTTGCATTGTGCGGAAGCTGGCATCCACGAAGTGAGGAGCCCGAGCAGACATGCTCCGATCCCTGTATTTAGGAGCAGTCCGATCACAGATAGACTACAGCCTACCTGTGCAAATTTATGGCTCTAGGACTGCTCTTGAACAGCTTGATAAAATACAGTCCCAAGCACTAAGATTTGTCTGTGGTACCTTTAGGACAAGTCCAGTAAATGCGGCTGAAATAATGGCTAATGTTGGTCCACTAAACCTTAGGCGGGAAAGGTCAGTACTGACCTGCTTTGAGCGATATAAAAGGCTGGACGAAAACCTCCCAGCTAGAAAACTAGTGGATGGTTGGAGATGCAGAAGACGTATCAAGATGCAGTCTTTTATGCACCATGCCACTAGACTATCTGATAAAGCTGGCCTCTCCACCAACCGACAAAACATCCAACGTTTTCACCCCCTTCCCCCCTGGTGTCGCCCAACGACCCCAGACGTACGACTGACACTAGCAGATCCTAACGCCACCAAGCAAAATCGTTCATCTAACGACCTCCAAATAATAGCACTGGAGACCATTAATGCTTTCAAACCCTGTGCTATTTTTGCATACACTGATGGGTCGGCATTGTTGGACTCCGAAAGAGCAGGCTATGGAGCCTACATCGACTTTCCTGGCTCCCACTCAGTTAAAATCTTTGGACCATGTGGTAGTGTTTGCAGTTTTGATGCGGAGACCATGGCAGTCTGTGAAACCCTAAAGGTCATTGATTCACATCTCGGCGAGGGACATTTGAGGGCAACACGGATTGTTGTGGTCACTGACTCAAAACCTGTACTACAGGCTTTGCAAAGCCCAGGACCATGGCCCCCCAATATCGACACTGTCATCATGGCCTCACACAACATGTGCAACATGAAGCAGCGCTATGGCATTCCTGTGATAATGCAGTGGGTACCGAGTCACATAGGTGTGACTGGTAACACTATTGCAGACTCCTTGGCCCACCAGGGAGGACAAATTCCACCAACTGAACAGGCTGTAAGTTTTCACCATGCCCTGGCTACAATTCAAAAAACTGAAATGGAAAAGTGGTTTGAGTGCTGGGACAAGTCCCAAAAAGCCCGTGGAGTCTGGGAGCGCAGACACAGTTCTAGCGTCAACAGTCGGGCCTCCAGAATCACCCTAGACAACGACCAGTTGAACAGGCGCCAGCACACTGCTAGCGTTTTGTGACAATGACAATCTTCAGGCAGCAAAAAAAAAAAAAAAAAAAAAGATGCTCCTTAGCTTCCAACGATTCCGACTTTCCTAATCACTTGGTACAATGTTCTTTCTTCTGTCCTAGCGCCTTCTTTTTCTGTTCAATAGTGCGTTCGTACGCACCACAAGTACTGGCGCAAGGAAGGGTTACAACAGAAATTTTTTTTCCTTGTTGTATTTTTATGTGTGGAGGAAATGGGGGTGGGAGTACGGGTAAAATGTAAAATTGCATAAATGCTTTCTATAATTATCATGCTTGTAAAAATTTTTTTTAAGCAAACTGCCATGAAGACTACTGGGAATGTGAAAATAAAAAATGTATTTCAAAACTCTCTCGATGTGACGGATTTGTTAACTGCAGAGATGGAAGCGATGAGGTCAATTGTAGTAAGTTACAATTTTTATTTCTATAATTTTAATTTCTTGGGTTTAAAAACAAATAATAGATCAGCTACAATTTATCGTAACACTGTATAAGGAAGGATCCAACAGTATTTTTTGCAGGGGTGCAATTTGCCACCTTTGGCTCAAAGACGTAGCTTCAATTGTTTTTATTACAGAGAATATAAAAGAAAAGAATTGGTACACCCCCCCTCTCCCATGTGATATAAAGTTTAGTGTATTTACTTGTTTCATGAAATATATATAAAAAAACTTAACGTGAAAACTATCTTTACTGTTTATTCATGAGGCTCGTGCATCCCTACGGTCGATCACACACAAAATGCAAACGCTGCCAAAACTGTCAATTTACTACTGAATTGCTTCTCGTCGCGATAGACAAACCGGCAGTAAACGCGTACCTGGCAGTTCTGATATTGTTCTGTACGTTGCGATTCTTAAATTGTCTTAGGATGTAGACAAAACAGGTTGAACTGAGCATTATTATTTTTTGAAAAGCGAGGCGTTAATAAAGAAACTAGGTACGGGATGTAAATTCGTGTTTTGTAATTATCCGAAAATGCAAACCATAAGTTTATATTTTCTAATATTATTGTAGACGTGTAAATGTTAAGATAAATACAAAATTTTTAAAAATGTTTTCCACCGGTCAAGTTGCATTTTTTCAATAGTCATCCTCAGGAAACCATCATAATAATGTTAAAAAGTTTATATTAAGAATTGTTTAACATGGGCGCCCGCAGGGGGATGCAAAGGGGTGCACCCCCCCCCTCGATTCTGAGTAACCAATTCTAGTTAAATATTTTTCTGTACAAAAAATCAATAATTAAGAAGTAGAATAAGAATGAAAACCTACTCCAAATAAAAGGCCTATTTATTATTATTATTGTTATTTTTTGCGAAAGCCTTTTTGGACGTAGAGAATTGCGATTTCTTCTAATAAATAGCTACCCACCAATTATGCGAAGCTGCGTGAAAAGGTGATCTTATTTTTCATCAATATTTAATTTTTGACCAAGTCTACTAATGTATTGGTAAATGTATTTATGTCTTGCGAGTTGCGGTCAGTGGTATCACTCAGTAAAATAAAAAGAAGGTTAAACGTCCACCAGTTTGTGAATTAAGAGATATAATTTTTTTCCCATACCACCAGAGTCAAAACGTTGATTTGTATTGACGGAGCACTGGCAGCAGCAAGAATCAAAATATACGAGCATCATCATAAATTAACTGCGTTGTCTTTGTATTTCGTTAATAAAATGTAGATATCTCAGGCACTGAACTGATGTATTTGAACATTGGATTTGTTAATGATGATTTTGCTCAATAAGATATCATTGGTTTTGCCATTGTTGTTAAGAGAGACGCACTGCCTGTGTCTAACGTCATTGTCAGCGAATACATTATGTACATTTTTCACTTGGACAAATTACTCGGCCAAGGCTTCGATGGCTGTCCCGTGATGGGTAGAATTCAAATTTGTTCAAGCAAGAATTCGTGAAAAATATCGTTGCGCGTCTCACAGACTTAAACTTAAACTTATTATCATCTACCTGAATGACGTTTCAGGTTTACGTAATGATGTTTGTGTTATCCGTAAGATTATCGTTTTCTTCCGTAACAGTCCAAAGCGAGAGCGTTGATGCTAAATTTACCTCTTTTGTTTGAGGCGCGATAAACTGAGAAAAACGAATTTATTCGCGCTTTAAGTCACAACTTAGAGAAAATCTTTGACTGTTTGGCTGTTATTTTAAACTAACGGCTGTAAGGAAAACCAGACAAACTGCGTAACTGTAGAGGTGATATGATCAAATAGCTGACAAAGTGACAATGGTTTATTTTTGTAAAGTAAGAAATAACTTTTATCACTTTTTAGTACATAGACAATGTTGGCAAACTTTTGTTAGAATATGTATATGCCTGCTTCTCGCGTGTTTTAGATTTTTCTTTTAATTGTCGATTATTCAGCTTTTCATGAACCAGTTTCGTGATGTTCATCTAGCATAACACATCAGCAGTGACAGTACACTGAACGTACAATAGTATCTTGACCATGTTGAGGAACACTTCAAGGATGGCATCTCGAGGAAGGCGAGACTGCTGCAGGAAAACGTTGTATTGAGTTGGTGCTACAGAGAATTTGTAGTCGACAGACACACTGAGAAAAAAACAAACATGTTTTACTTTGCGGAGTTTTTCCAGAACACGGCTTTACATCACATGACTTTGTTCATTAGTTTCTTCATTAACGTTTTGCTTTTCAAGCAATAATAATGCTCAGTTCAACATGTTTTGTCTACATCATAAAACGATGCAAGAGCTGCAATATTATAAGGATATCATCACTTCAGATAAGGGTTCATCGCTGGCTTGTCCATCGCGACGAAAAGCAATCCAGTTGTAAAATTATTGAGTTTTGACAGAGTTTGCATTTTTGTTTGATCAACCGTTGGGATACACGAGCCGCATGATTAAACTTACCAACGTGATCAGTAAATACTTTTTTGTTGTTTTTTTTTTCATGTAACAAGTAGGCGCCTATTTACTGTGAACTTAATATCTCATAGGTATGGGTAATGTGGTGCACTGTTTCTTTTCTTTAATATTCTTTGTAATAAAAAAAAAGTTGCAGTTACGACTTTGCACCCCCCCTGCGAAAAATCCTGCGGGCGCCGATGTTATTTAATGTTTACTAAGCAAAGCATATTCAATTGATGTTAAATATGTTTCTAGTTTTAAAATCTTAGATGTCAATCTATGTAATAACTAATGATAAATGTCAGAGACAGTGGCTTAGCATGGTACCGTGGGCTCGGGTTCAAGAGTTCTTATGTTGATGGGTCCCTCCCCCTCCCTCAATATGACACATATTTTGTATGACAAAGAAATCCAGTAGTTTTGTATGAATCAGTACATTAACTAAAAGACATTCCAATGCAAGTCTATTAACACAGCTGACAAAATCATTGAAGACCATATTTAAGTACTGTTAAGCATAGTAAACTAATGTGCAAGTGGCTGCTCTTGTTGAAACAATAAATAAAGATTATTCAGTAGCGTAGCTAGGGTGGGGGATATGCGGAGGAGGGTCCATATTTGAAAATCTCTCCGACTCTCACTTGGGCGTCCCCAAATGAGTGTCCAAAATAAATATTACGACTTTATATAATGCCAGGATGTCGAATGTCAAAATGCAGGGGTCCCTAAAGAGGTCAATCCTCTCGGGCCCCCATATCTCTAACGACGCCATTGAGGCTATTGTACTTTTCGCTCAAATTGAAAAATACCGTTCTCAGTCATTAAAGGTTGTCTCTATGTTAGGTAACCGTTTGTTGGAGTCAAGTAATTAGGCCTATTTTTTTTTTGGCAATTCGGTTTAAAAACAACTTTGGTGCTGTGTCTGGGTATAAATCCGACCTCATCCTTGCGACTACCAGCAGACGACAAAGCAGCCATTCAAGTGAAAGACATTATCCCACGATAAATGTAATTATCGCTATATCTTAAAAATGTGTATTGGGCCTATTGCGATATGAAACCCCTACTCGCCATTTAGAGTCGTATTTACAGTTGAAAAGGCCTTAAGCTATTTGAGATATGGGGCCCCATATAAGTCCTGATATTGTATGTAACTACTACAGAGGGGGGTGACACCCTGATTTTATCGCACCGGTGGACACCCATCCTAGTGAAGCCACTGAATAAATGTTCAGAGTAGCACAAAACTCATACCCCACCATGTACACCAAGTCTGGATATAGAAATCCGCAATCGGGATCTGGAACCTCAGACTCAAAACCTCAGACAAAACCTCAGACAGAAAACCTGAGACGGAAAATTGAGACCTCAATCCTGGAATCTGAGACTTGAAACCTAAGTTCTGACACGAAAATCCTTTAGAAAGACAAATAATCTTCTAATATAATTACAAAAAGTTAACAAATAAGATATTACTAATATGTCAGAGGAGGCACAATGGCTGAGCGGTGAAGCGCTTGGCTTCTGAACCGATGGTTCCGAGTTCGAATCCTTTTGAAGACTGGGATTTTGAATTTCGGGAATTTTGGGGGCCTTTGAGTTTACCCAGCTTCAATAGGTTCCTGACATTAGTTGGGAAAAAATAAATGCGGTTGGTCGTTGTGCTGGCCACATGACACCCTCTTTAACCGTGGGCCACAAAAACAAATTTAGTGATTTAGCGCAGTGGCTGAGCAATAAAACGCTTGGCATCTGAACTAGGGGACTCGAGTTCATATCCTGGTGATGACTGGGCTTTTTAATTTCGTGATGTTTTGTCATACAGTTCAAATGGGTATCTGACCATTAGTTGAGAAAAAGTAAATGCAGTTGGTCGTTTTGCTGGCCACTTGACACCATGTCAACCGTGGGCCACAGAAACAGATGATCTTTACATCATATGCCCTATAGACCACAAGGTCTGAAAGGGGAACTTTCTTTTCTTTTCCTAGGTTATTAATTATAACCTCTTATACAATTAGCTAAGAAACTAAGTATACCATCAAAAACGACTGTTGCCCACCATCTTCAACAGCAGAAATATTCCTAAAGTCACCACACTACACAAGGACAATAATAGCTGGCGACTTTAACGCACACACACCTTCCCTTGGCTACCCACACTACAACAAACGTGGCAAAGAAATAGAGGATGTAATAAATGCTTCTAACCTACAGCTTCTGCAAAACAAAACCTCACCTCCAACTTTCCTCCATAGAGCACACAACACAACTAGCAGGCCTGACCTAACTTTAATCTGTACAGACATTACAGACTCTTCTAAAGTAACAGTTCTTGAAGACATAGCTAGTGACCACAGGCCTGTACTCCTCAATATTGGAACACCAGGTAGATACCAACCCAGCAAAACAACTAAATAGGAACTATAAAAAAGCTAACTGGGCAGCTTTTTCACAAGAAACAGACACAAGACTATTAAGCATAATGGAGACAGATGTCAACTCAACCTACGCAACTATAACCTCCAACAAGTAGCGAAAATACAAATCCCTCGAGGTTAAGTTAGAAGATACAAACCTCTTTAGACTCCAGAATTAGACAATTTTATAAAAGAAATATGGCCAGGAAGACTTAAGAAAAAAAAACGTATTATAGAGAACAAGACAAAGTACAACAAATTGACAGGGCTTATAAGATACAAAATTAAAACAGAAAAAAGAAAAAAGGACCACAACATGCGAACAACTAGATCTAAACAAGGATACTCGTAAGGCCTGTACCCTTCTGCACCGACTAACAGGAAAAAAACAAATAACAAACCCTTAACCTATAAAATAGCGAGGACAAAATAGCGCAGAAAAAAATGTATTTTAGTCATTTTGAAAGAAATACTTTAGATTTCGTAAAATAAGAACAGAGCCAATATTTTTTTTCGTTTAATTTTATATTAATTTTTCAGTCATTTTGCAGGAAACACTTTAGATTAAAAAAAGGTAAAATAAATAATTTCAAAATGTAGTATTTATTTATACTATAATAATAGGCTTGTCTTCGAGTCCGAAGATTAATGAGGAATACAGTGTTTCCCGTGGCTGTGCAGTCCCAGCTGTGACCTACATATTTTGCCACATCCAGGGCAAGCAAAACCATTGTCCGCAGGTGGTCGGTTTAGATTTTCTTTTCGTCGTCTGCGTTTGTCCTCGGCGGCAGATTTTCTTTTGGTCTCAAATGTGTATCCCGCGGCCTTTGTGAGTGACCTCCAGCTGTCTCGTTCCGACGCCGCATGCAGCCAGGTGCTCTCCTCTATAATACACTCTATAATAGTGTACTTTGAAAACACGCAAAGATAATTGTCAAATTTACACACACACACACAAGCTTTCACAAAGTTAAATTGTAGGTAATGTCACGTAGAAATTCCATTACTGGCTTGTTTCCATACACTACCAATAGGGCTTCAAGTCTTCTGTTTAGTTGGAGGTACTTTGTCTTGCTTGCTGCTTTACTTCGTTCTCCAGCATTGTACCACAGAATCTTGTTCTCAGTGTTCTCCTGTTCTCTGAGGAAGTGAGAGATTAACTTGTACACATTACGGTGATGACCGTCTATAGACAGTTGAAATGCATGGTGCTAACTGCATTTTGACTTTCCTTCTCAAAATCTAACATCACACTCGGCGCAGCCCTGTTTAGATAAAGATGCCGCAGATTTCAGATTATAGTATAACATAATTTCGTATTTTCCTATCATATTTTGTCGGGTCACCACATTTCAAAATCCTGTTTTTAGCAAGTTATACATTTAAATCAAAGGTGAAAAAGGGGAAGGATATAAAATGTAAACTACTCTCGTTCTCTGCCTATATGACATAATTTCAGATATGTTAATATTGAAAAAAAAGATAGAGACATCAACAAAAATGCAGCCCAGGACACTAAATTACTAATAATCCGGTAATTTTATACACATCATATATAAGTCTGCGCTATTTTGTCTTGCGCTATTTTGTCGGGAAATTTCGCTCTTTTTTGTCGGCGCTATTTTGTCCGCGGTATTTTGACAGGTCACGCCTGTGACAAAAATAAATTTCGCCCCCTCTAGGTATCACTCGGGTCTAGGCATTTAATTAATTAATTTTATCATCTTATCTTTATTCTCTTAACATAGCCCATACGGTTATTTAAAGCAATAGTACCACTCCTACTACCACCGACCCTCTCTCTCTAGGCATCAATGTCACGTTGTATCCTCTTAATCTGACTCGTGTCTAGCCAGTCTATCGACAAGAGTAAGCTCCCCCTTCTTATCTGGACAAACATTTTTGTTCTATTCATTGGACGGAGTCTACCTCCTCCTTTTTCACCAGATAACACCTTCCACACCCTCCCCTGTCGGAAGGGACTGGTCACTTCAAAGAATCCTGTCAACATCTAGATAGTATCGCGCGACCACCTTGTAAAGACGCAAGACGACCCATATTTGCTAATCTTTCAAATGTCTATCTATACACGGGAAACACGCGACAAGGTCAAGAGGAAATCCTTTGTCATAAGCGTTTCAGACAAACGCCATATTTGACGTGTTACTCCTCTCTCGCCCAACCTCTCATCCATCTTTCTGAGAGCTGTCTGGAGCGAACACGCTTGTTTGAGCTCTACGCTTATTCCTTCTTATATTCTTATTTGGATTTGGTGGTATGTAACTTGGAGATGCTTAATTATCTGCTATCTAGTGTATTTATATATTTGTGCATTTATTTAGTGCATTATATTTGTGTACATATTTGTGTATTTCTTATCTTGGATTATGTAAGTAGTCACTTTATGTATTATATTTTATTATTATGACTTGTACGACTAAATAGTCAAAGTCATCCACTTTATCTGGACTAGAATTTATTAGTAATTCTTTCTAAACTTATTTAGCTCTTTAGCTACTATTAATTTATCGCTGATAAATTACCGCTCGCCACGAGCCCTTTGTGTTTGTATTGATAAACTCCTTGACCGGGAGCTATCATAATATTTCTGTAACATGTTATATTACCAAGTATGTATTTACGCTCATTTCGTGACAAGGAATGCCGTAATTATTTATGTATTATATTCGATCTGCCAGTTGGCCAGACTTATTAATTAGGTAAAACCATGTACACATTATCTTATCTTATCTCGGCTGACTGCCTTGATAATTTCAATGGCTCACTATCACTATGCTTGGAAGAGATATATAGATAATCTCCCCTTGTATTCATTTTAACTTGAAGAAATTGCGCCCCTTGAACGGGCACCGTCTCCATTCAAGCTTGTTTTATTGTTTAGGCCACACGGCCAGATGTAAACAATAGCTACATGGTCACTGGCCATGAGCCATCTCCTCCCCTCCCCTTTCATCTCGCTATCTAAGCGACTCGTAGTGATCTCACCGTGACAGGTGTATCTTACATTTTAACATTACTTGTGATAAGATAAGATAAGATAAGATAATTTTATTGATCCAATCTAATGGAAATTCAGTTTGATTACAATTGACAACCTCAGCGTAACTACTATACAAAAACAATGTTAATGAAAAATTCGAACAACATTCACATACAAACACACATGCACATTCACAACCAGAGCTTTATGAATTTGACTTCTATGTACTTCTCGATGACAGCTGATCTCGTAACACTCTTATCGAAAGTGCGACAAAGGCGTTTTTAAATCTTTCAGTTTTAGTCTTAATGGAAAGGAGGCGACCACTTCGTTCAGATCTTATGTAACAGTGGTTTAATGGGTGCAGGTTGTCTTTAAGAATCGTGAGTGATTTGGAAATGCATCTTTCTTGGAAAAGCTCTTCAAGAGATGGTAGCTGTGCTTGAGTAATATACGATGCTTTTTTAATTAGTCTATATATTATTTGGGCCTGTGGTCCTAGTCCCCGATCATTTAATTATTATTATTGTAGTCTCACCTGATGAGATATGATACTTATGTGTTAGCTCCCTTTGATAGTTGTGAAACTAAGTTATAGTTTCTATACATCAAATGTTACATTACTATTTGTTGTTATCGCCCTTGAGGGACTTTACTATTATTATTATTATTATTGTCATATCCCCTGATTGGAATGCAATATTTTTTGATTAACTCCCCTTACTATTGTGAAACTAGATTATGGTTTCTGTTTAACATTCTGAGGATGTCCTTCACGAAAATGCGTCTACCTTCCAGTGTCATCATTATGGCTAAGCCGATCTACGCATCTCGTTGCAGCTTTTATTACAGGCTACGTCTACTTGAAGCCCTATCTACGTAACGCTGATACCAGTCTGCTGACACCAGATCTGAAGATATCAGCCTTACCTACTACACACAAGAGTCCGACCAACAGCTAGAAGCTCGTCACTGCAGCTACGTATCGTTGGACTGCCCCGTGCGCCAGGATCAATCACGCCAGCCCATCAGCAGACAACGTCAGCATCAGCCATATCAGCCTCACCAGAGCAGCATAGGACTTAAAGCTAAGCAACCAGCCTAATGACACTCAGACCACTTGTTTCTCATATCTTATGATGATAGTCTCATTTTATGTAAATAGTTAGCCCCCAACCTAACACTATACAACATTTTATCTTTACTTATTTTTCTCTATGTAAATAAACTGTACATATATTTTAAGCAACAGTATTTGTTGCCTGCATTCATAACGCTGTGCCTGTAAGCCTATGTCCAAGTTAAGGTCCTCAAAATCTTATAACCCCCTAGACACCTAAACGGCCACCATCTTTGACCTACTTGTCACAGTGGCCTATCTAAGAACATCTTTGTTGTATTGTGTTTTGATGTTTTATATTTGTTTTATAATCATGTCATTTAGATATCTTTGTAAAAATCGATTATAATTTTAGGAGGGGCGAGATGTTACGGATGAATGTGTGTTTGAATGTATAATCTATTTTTATGTATGCGCGAATGACCGGAAGTGTGTTAGTTGTCAGAGAGAGTCTAGCTTGTTGTGAGATGGCGTAGTGATTATTAAAGTTCAAGTGTTACATGTTTATTTCACAAATCACAACTGAACCAGGGACACCTAGACATAACGTAGATTAAAGCGAGTCATAAATAGAAATAAATATAAAGAGAGCTGTGATACTGACTATGTGCGATCACATCCAACAAGTGAAAGAGACAGCCTCCGAGACGTTGAACTTAGTGAAGAAACTAGCTGGAACTAAGTGGGGAGCGAGAGCTGACGTGTTGAGAGGGCTGTACATGGGTGCAGTTCGCTCTCACTTGGACTACAGTCTTCCTGTTTAGGTCTGGGTTTCGCAAACGACGCTTGCAAGTTTAGATCTGTTCAGAACGAAGCTATAAGACTAATATGTGACACGTTTAGAACGACACCAATTGCTGCTGGTGATGTTCTAATATATGATATTACGTCATTGTTTGTTGTCTATGTTTTTAAGTGAACGCAAAAGAATGAGCGGAAATAAAGAGTTCTCCATGTCTACCTTAATGAAGACAAGTCTCGTTATATTATTTATTGTTAAAGTGTAAAGTCTACAGTAGTTTATTAATCTGTGACAACAGAACATGGTGTCAGAAGGGTCAGATCTTGTGATCTGGTGTCAGAAGGGTCAGTTGACTAGTTCATATTGTTATTGAATTGTTTTAGATCTAGACATCTAGACATAGAATCTAGCATCTGTAGCCTACGAATAATGGAATTATTCGATCCTCCTAGACCGTTGTCACTAGACGGTAATCTATCTGAAAGATGGAAAAAATGGAGGCAAAGTTTTGAACTGTTTATGGTTGCCACTGAAAGGAACACGAAGCCCGAACCAGTAAAGAAAGCTTTACTGCTACACCTAATCGGTGAACCCGCTCGAGACATCTACAATACTTTTGAAGTAATTGAAGATGAGACTGTAGACAAACTCATTGAAAGGTTTCAGAATCATTTTATGCCTAAGTCTAACACTGTTTATGACAGATTTAAATTTTTCACAAGAAGTCAGAAGGACGGTGAAACGTTTGAACAGTACTATACAGATTTAAAGAATTTGTCCAAAGAATGTAAGTTTGACAACCTTCGTGAGGAACTCATAAGAGATCGATTGGTATGTGGCATACAGTCGGATCGAGTGAGAGAGAGACTTCTGAGAGACGTAGACTTAACTTTAGAAAAAGCAGCAAGCATCATTCGTGCTGACGAGCATACACAGAACCGAATGGTGGATATGAAAGTGGATATGAAAGGAATACAAATAGATGCTGCTAATAAGATAAAGAGGACAGAAGAAAGAAAGCCAGTTAAAAACTCACAGGAGAGTATGGCAAGGAACCATGTTACAAGTACCATTAAAGATTGCAGATCTTGTGGTAGATCGCATGGAAAACACAATTGCCCAGCATTCGGACAGACATGTCGAAAATGTAAAAAGAAAAATCATTTCGCTGCAAAATGTCGTTCGAAATATTTCAAGGCTGTTGATTTACTGGAAGATGAAAGTCAAGCAAGCCAAATAAATGAGTTATGGTTTGAGGCAATTGGAACTGACAACAATGTCAGAGTTTGGATGGTTGATGTCAATATTATGGGAAAGATGGTCAAAATGAAGATTGACACAGGAGCACAAGCCAATGTGATATCAGAGTCAACGTGGAACACTTTAGAAACTGAAAGTCAGTTAAAACAGTCAAATACTACCCTACGAGCATTAGGGGATGAAGCATTAGAACTGAAGGGAGTTGCATCGGTCACATTTAAAGTCGACGATGTGGAAGTCAAAGATGATCTGTATGTGATCAAGAAAGAAATAAACCCAGTTCTTGGTATGAAGACATCTATTGCTTTAAGACTAATCGAAGCAAAGAAAAACGTCGAAGTACATGATGTCAAAAACGTCGAAGTACATGATGTCAAGCGACAAAATGAAGTACCACGAGAGTTGATGCCGAGAAATCAACTAACAACAACTTGTAGACCAAAGTCAGGTTCTCAATGGCATGAAGATGATAAACTATTACGTGCTCAAGAGAAATCGAGACCAGATGAGGACATGATTAAGAAAAATTATAGCGCAACAGGAAAGTTTCCCGGAAGTGATCAGAAGATAAAAGAAATTCGTCGCAAAACTGAAGCTGATGTTAAACTATTCAAAAGAAACAATGTGAAGAAAACATTGCTACCTCATTCTGTACCTGACAGACCATGGAAAAGGTTGCGACAGATTTGTTTGAATGGCGAAACAATGATTATTTGCTAGTTGTGGACTATTTCTCAAAATACCCTGAAATAAAACGACTGGAGAACAAAACAGCAGAATGTGTTATCAGGGCACTGAAAGGAATTTTTGCTAGACATGGCATACCAGAAGAAATAGTGAGCGACAATATGCCATTCAACAGTTATCAATATAGAGAGTTTGCTTCTGAATGGAATTTCAAGATAACTACATCAAGTCCCAGGTACCTTCAATCAAATGGTCAAAGTGAGGTGTATGTTGGTATCGTAAAGCAGATATTCAACAAAGCATACAAAAGTGGGAAAGATCCATATCTCGCTATGCTCGAGTATAGAAATACTCCAATAAGTGGACTGCCGTATTCACCATCACAACTACTGATGAGTAGAAGACTCAGGGACATAATTCCAACTGATCCCAAACTATTTGAACCATCGATAGCTGAAAATGCAGAGAGATTACTCAACGATTGACAGATGAAAAGCAAAGTAAAATACGATGCAAAAGCAAGACTGCCTAAAGATTATTCTGTTGGAGAGAAGGTGAGAATGCGTCTAGGACAAACATGGCAGAAAGCTGTCGTCATTAAGAAACATCCATCACCCAGATCTTATATCATAAAGACCAATGATGGAAAAACCTACAGAAGAAACCAACGGTTTTTGAACAAGAGTTTTGATGAAGACATCTCTGGGTACTATGATACTGACGAAGACAATGAACAACAAACTGTTAGAACAACCGAAACAGACAGTTATAGACCAACGTCTAGAGAACTTGTTGTGCCAGTCAAAACAACCAGAAGTGGCCGAGTTGTTAAGATTCCTTCTAGATATCAGTAGACCCTAGAACTTTAAAAGGAAGGATGTGCTAATATATGATATTACCTCATTGTTTGTTGTCTATGTTTTTAAGTGAACGCAAAAGAATGAGCGGAAATAAAGAGTTCTCCATGTCTACCTTAATGAAGACAAGTCTCGTTATATTATTTATTGTTAAAGTGTAAAGTCTACAGTAGTTTATTAATCTGTGACAACAGAACAGGTGAGATCATGACAAACATCCCACCGTTGAAACTGCGCAGAGAGCGAGCCGTTGTACTAGCTCACGAGAGGCACGGCTGGAAGAGGGATGCCCTCTCAGAAGTCTGGTCGACAACTGGGAGGGTAAGAAACGACTCAAAAACCGACCCTGTTTGATGCATGTGGCGCGGGGACTGGTCAATGAGGCGAATCTGCCGGTGGAGCGGGCTGCTCTATCCCCGTCCGGTGCCTTCTTTCTGTTGGAGGCTCTCTGTATAATAACGATACGGAAGAGCCTGATTGACCCTTCAGTAACCAAACAGGACAACCCATCACGGCTACTACAGGCAAACAGGGAGACTATTGTATCATATCCAGCCGGAGTGACCACCATCTACACAGACGGCTCTGTACAGACGCTCGAGGGAACTGTGAAAGCTGGGTATGGTGCTGTAGTCCGACTCGCTGGCAAACCCGAACGAGACAAGCTCATGGGCTCTTGTCCCGGGAGAAGCAGCCACGGGGCTGAACTGGAGGGGGTGTTCCAGGCACTTGTCTGGGTGGAATTTAACGTACGAGACGGGGCTGCGTTACCTAGTGACGTAGTCCGGTTCACGGACTCAATGTCCGCTCTTGAGGTCCTAGAGAGGCTTGACGACGGTGTCAGAAGGGTTAGAGACGTTCTCACGGTCGAAGAGCGCCTCCAACGATTCGGTGTGAGCATCACTCTGCAATGGGTGCCCGCCCATTGCGGGTTGGCCTGTCATAACTTGCGGACCACCTCGCGAAAACCGCGGTTTTAGCGAATGCACATGAGCGTGATGAATCGTGAAGTTATGAAAGTGCGCGGGCCCTAGCCGACAAGTTCTTGTTGGCAAGTTGGTATCATAGTTGGGACACTTTGGACAAGGGACGTGAGCTTCACATAGCAATGAATAGACCATGGAACTATACTAATGGAACTACGACTCCGAGGTTTTTTACAAAGCCGTATAGAAAACAGGTTCTTTGCGCATGTCTCGCGCATCCTGCAATGCCTAAAAAATAAAATGGTTGAAATAAAGAAGGATCTTACGCCTCGAACGCGCGCAATTTACCCGTGTTGCTTAGAAAATGTTTTTTGGCTTTTTATAAACAGATCGATAAAAACTTTATCCATTTTCAGACAATCTGTTATAGTAAATATAATTTATTAGAGTAAGAGATTATCACAAAATTATTTTATTTTTAATCACCTCTGGCGTCAAATTCACTCTAAAGTCGATGCTTCTGTTTTGAAGTTGCCGTTCGTTTAGTAATTTTCATGTTAGGTATTTTCTACTAGATCTGGGTAATTTTTTTATGCGCTACTGATGCATGTGGGCCAACTTATAGGCCTATAGCCTACATTTTTTTTAAAAATCCATAAGAATGTAATTTCTATCTCTTATTAGTTAAATTCATATTTGCATAAAAACAGTCAACAGTAATACAAAAAACCGTAGGCCTTCATATAGGTCTAATGCAAGCAAAGTTAATAAACGTGCGATCGATAGAAAGGACCACTTTTATTAAAAAGTATAATTTTTTTGAACTATAATCTATATACCTATAGTATTAAGAGATTTTTCTTAAAAATCTAAATTATGAAGAAAAAAAAAACAGTAAGCCTATTAGGTCTATTGATAGTAGACTTATTCAGAGACGGTAGGCCTATATTTAGAGAGTTAGACCTAGATCCATGGGCGCCCGCAGGGGGGTGCAAGGGGGTGCACTTGCACCCCCCTGGATTCTGAGTAGCAAAATTCTAGACATTACCATTTTTGTTTTGCATCATTAAATCAATTAACTTCTTAGTAGCCACTGAGCAAGTAGTAATTCCACTGTAGTACAATCATAAGGATAAGTTAATGTTCGAGTTGACTAGTCTAGGTTTAATAGTAATAGATGGCCGACGTGCACCCCTCTAGATTCTTGTAGCCACATTGTAGTAAATTTTATAAAAATTAATTTCTTAGAAGTAGCAATTTAAGAAGTTTTGCTTCCACTGAAGTACAGCTGTAAGGAAAAACTATTGTTTCAATAAACTAGAATATGCTAATCAGGTGTTGATGGCCGAGCATGTAAGCTTTATTATAGTCTTGCAATTTTTTGTACTATAAAAAAAAAGTGTGAAATATTCTATTGCACGTAGGTCGTGACAATTTGTTATCTCTTGCACATAATTATACTTATTATTATATTTAGTTATGGCCTAGAATGGGAGAAATATTTTTTTCTTTGTTTCGGAGAAGAAATCCTTGCTGATTTTATTTCAATACGATAAATGTAAAAGCTTCTTTGAACAAGAATGAGGAGTGCAGTCATATGTGTAAATGTATTTTTGTTATGCGGAGTTAAGGTCGGTTTTAGCGCTAGATAGCAGGGTAAACACGTCCACCAGTTTACGATTGCAGACTATACAAGAAAGCTCTTAATAATAATAATGTTTTATTTATAGAGCGCCGTTAACAAACTTGATGTAGACTCAAGGCACTGTGATAACATTACAAACATAACAAGGTTACAAAGACAGTTTGTGAGAAAACGCAAACTTATTATTGTTCTCTGAAGTGGTCCACCCATGCAGGTAAAAAGACAGGTGTCAATATTTTCAGAAAGAACATCATAATCGAAATTCTTTCAAAGAAAAATGACAGAGAAAAATGGGAAAAAAAGGTTGATAGATCTTGTGTGAGTTGTGTGGTCCAGTAGACCAAAGGATATGTGAAAGTGAATGTGGAGTCAAATGTGAACCTGGCCATAATTGATATCTTATAATGTATATCTTATTGATGTAATTGTCTGTAAGGGTCAATATCTAAAAAAAAAAAACTTTTTTCGGTTACTTCTTTTTGTTCCGATACAAGTAGTTCACGTGATAATATGAATACCTACTTATTAATTGTTGTTTTAAATTATGTTCCACTTATTTGCATATTAAATAGATTTGTTTCTCTTTAAAAAAAGGAAACATTATTTTTGGATATGTGTTAAGCCTGTATGATAAAACTTAAGTAGCGTAGCGACACGAATGTAAAATAATAATTTTCTACATAAATCCTAAAACCATTCGCATAAATGTGTTGAAAATATGGTAAATAATTACCTCCCTTATTAAAGAGCTTACCGTGTTTGTTACTATTTATAGTGAATAGTTGTAAAAGTGGTGTATTTTATGATAAAACTGCTTGCATAAGTGATTTAAAAAATTTGATTTTTCGCTTTAGGAAATTTTGCACCCCCCTGGAAAAAATCCTGCGGGCGCCCATGCCTAGATCTATATATCTAATGATGCTATTATATATTTAGCAATGTTTATAAAAGTCGAGCTCAACAATCTATATCATTACGATATTAGAGACATTTTAATTATAGACAATATTTAAAAATAATTTAATGAAATCAACCTAATTAATGTACAGATAGCCTATCAAATCTAGTATGCTTGTTTGCAGAAGATATTTATGAGCCTGGAATAGATCTAATATAGGATGCTAAAAACCATGTCAATAAAATAATATTTATCTGGGTATATTTAAAACTAGAAATATTCTATTCTATTCTATGGCCACCGTCAGTCGCGAAGCGACTATGGATCATCTCATGGAAATGAGATGAATGCCTGGGCATAAGCTGTGGTCGGAACGATGTCGCCCACACATCAGTTCCCCCCTCTCCACACAGCTGATGTATCCAAAGGAACGGCAGTGCCGATACAGTTTGGGGTCAGCAGCGTCGCAGGTTCTGCCAGAGTGTAGCACTGGGTGCTGCAAACTGCCTTAGGGTCGCCAGCTCCTGATTTTTCCTCAGGGTTGACTCCCGAAGCCTTTCCCTTGGTTGGGTATAACTAGAAATATAGATCTAGACATTTTCCATAACGGAAATAGATCTACAGTGTTTACAAACGAAGTAAAATGCCGTAATCTAAAGTAATACTAGATCTAGCGCTATATCTAGAAAACACAATCTATTTCTAGTGAAAACATAGTGCTTGTCTATACGTTTTTGTGATCTAAATCTATTATCGGTTTCATTATTACTACGTTTATATATTACGACAGTGTAGAAAAGGCATCTAGATTGATTGTAAACACCGTAGATCAATATTCGATAACGAAAATGCCTAAATCTATATTCTAGTTTTAAATATACCCAGATTGCCAGATTTTTTTGCAGTAGTATTTACAACTAGCGGTTTTACCCAGCTTTTTCGGGTTTTGAATTATGAATTTGTTTTCTTATATTCGTGGCAAGTTTCTTCAAGATTTTTTCAGAATCTTTTTTTTTATTTTTGTTATACATATTTTAATTCATCGTACTAGATCTAGAAAATACTTGGGCAAAGAGTGTGTGTGCTTATGTACTTTTAAATATAGCCTAATTAATTAACATAATAGATTATACCGATATATGTAGATCTACTTATCTACTTGAAATATTCCTTAATAGTTGCAATAACATAATTTTTTAAAAAATGGACCTGTTATAGTAATATAAAAGTTTTTTTCTTAACACAATCTTAAATAAAGACTTAAATAAAGACTTACTACTACAGTGATCTGTAGTTCTAAAAAAAAATTGAAACGCCCGTTTGAGAACAAATGAACAAATGGATAGTTTATATTTTGTACGTTCACTTCTAAAACTAAAAAAGTTATCTTTTTGAAGATTAGAGTGAGTATATAAAGCCTTGGTCAATCAAAAAGATGGGAACGATGTGATAATTACTAATCTAGAGAAAGGTGTCATAATTTTTGTATTATCTAAAGTAGTTTATTAATGGCCAACAGATTCAATAATACTGTTATAAACCTGGTGGCGGCACAGACGGGGGAGTAGCGGTGTGTGTAGTCAGCCGACGCAAATCGCCCCAGGCCAGACGAGAGGTCAAGCGTGACGAGTTACGACGGCCAGCCGAGACGAGTCGGTTCGCGAAGAGTTGGCGTATTGAACAGAGCTCAGTAGCGTCACGAGAATTATAGTCATCTGACCACCTAGAAATGTCGAGGGGCGTTCTGTCCTGTCCGAGAAGGCCAGCAGGGACCCTATATAAAGAGCGAAGGTGTCGCAGTCAAGGGGTCCAGAAAAGGGTTTCAGAAAGGGGTTCACGACAGAAGGTCTAAAGCACGGTCAGCTACAGCACAGTTCAGCGGTGTGGTTCTGTACGGAGCATTACGACGGTTTAGTGCGGAGTACTGTCAAGTACAGTTGAGACGGCTGGCGTCTTGATCTTGATCTATGATCGAGTCCGGCACATCGAGCCCGAGTGTGTGACGTCAGTCCTGAACTGTTGAACCCAGTGCAAGCCCGGAACGAGACGGAGAGACTAGTGCAAGAGTTGATGCGGCGATACGGTGCTATCGGAGAGATAATTGTACAGTCTGTGATACGTGTTGCCAATTGTACTATATTGGCTGTTCTTTATTGACATTAAACTTTTACGTTATTTTGGAGCCCGGAGTTGTCAAGTTCTTTCGGTTGGTGGTGTATGGTGCAGTTTGCAGAGAGCCTGGATAGTGAGATTCGTAACAATACGTCTTTTATATTATTTTTTTTTTGGGGGGGGCCTTCAATCTTATTTGATTTGTATCTCCGTGCTGCTCAAGTAAGCTGCGGGCGGGATTATGAATGGAGCTATCGATGTCAAGCGGACCATTTGGGCTACATGTAATATTGTGTCTACAGAGTTTAGTAATTATTTTAAATATTATTTTTAGGATCTTCACTTTATGGTAGTACTACTTAACATATTTTAGGTTTACCGCTAGTATCTAAGGAGTATTTATCATAAATTTCATCAAGATTGGTTAACTTGTTTTTTATTTCTAACAAAGACATACATACATAGTTACATACATACTTCTTACATTCAATTATATATATATATATATCTTAATGGGACGAACCTTGCTCTAGATCTTATGCCATTGTAATTTTCATTCACGTTTAAAAACCTATCTTTTTTAAAATTAGAAAAAATAAACTTACACATACTCATATACTTATAACTTATAAACTTATAAGCCTACATGGATCTTGTTGTCATTATAGATCTAGAATCTATATCTGCATTACAAATTTAAGAAATAGATCTAAAATTTCAATCAAGACGTACAATAATTTAAAATATACTTGAGATGTAAAATCTAAGCTTTAGCCTCTTATATAAGAGACACTTTACGACTATATATCTACTCTATATTATTTTAAAAATATAATCTAAATCTAGATAATAATCTAATATCTACATTAAGGCTAAATCTACTAGTTAGGCCTACTAGATATCGTGTAGATTTAGATGTAAATCTGATCTAGTATAGATTTAAATATATAGATAGATCTAGATCAAGATTTAAATCAAGACTACAACTTGAATCTACATCTAGACCTAAAAGATCAAATAGGCAGTAAATCTGGATCTATATTCTAATTTAAAAATAATGACGATTTTTTTTTGTCGGAATTGGGACTTTGAGGGACACAATAAAAGAGCCAATGAGGAATGCCGTAACATGTGTGTGTTTTTTTTATGTTTTAGCGGGACGGTTCCGCTTAATGCGGAACGGTATGCTCATTTGCAAGTAGCATATGAAACTGCACCATACCTAGTAGAAAAAAACCCAACATTGGAATCCCTGAGAACATATAATTTTGAGTAGGATGATACAAAATAAATTAATTTTGTGATGATCTCTTACTTTAATAAAATATATCTATTATAACAGATTGTCGGAAAATGGATAAAGTTTTTTTATAATCTGTTTATAAAAAGCTAAACAACATTTTCTAATCAACACGGGTAAATCGCGCGCGTTCGATGCCCTAAAATCCTTCTTTGTCTCTGTATTTTTTTTTAAACATTGTACAGGATGCGCAGACAGGATGCGCAAAGACCTGTTTCGAAGTCGTAGTTCCATTAGTATAGTTCCATGAATAGACCAGACCAAAAGGATGCATGGTGGCGATTGAGTCGTGCGGAGCAAGCGATTCTTGCACAGTTTCGAGTAAGCCACTGTCCGATAGGCGCGTATTTCTGGCGGTGGAGGGAGAATTTCGATACGAGGTGACGCAATGGCATGGAAGACGACGAGACCGTAGACCACATTCTGCACGAATGCCGGGTTCTGCATGAAGGACGATTGGGACAAAGTGTTGGAGAAAATACTGGTGCATGTACGACACAGAGGTTGTCCTTGTACGGGGATAAAGCGACCTTAAGATTCACTGCTCGCTTCCTCACACGTGCTCTAAGGAAGTAGCTCCCAGCATGTTTTTTTCTCAACGGGGTTTCTGATTCGGTCACCTATTCAGTACCAAACCATCAATGTATCAATAACGTAGTTTCTATAACGTTTTTTTTTAAATTTCAGATTCAAATGTCTTAAAACCAGATTAAATCAGAACAATAAACGAAGAACTAATCATTAAATTTGTAATTTTACAGCGTCCTGTAGTGTCTCTGGTTGGCTATGTAATGATGGACACTGTATTAGAAACAACTTCAGATGTGACGGTAAAGACGATTGTGAAGACAAGAGCGATGAAAACTGTCGTAAGTTTAATCATAGAGGCGATTCTTCCGATTTGACTTGATTAAACACGGGGCCCCTTTTATTCTTTCATTTTGAAATCTAGCCCTTCAGTCTTTTTTCCCCGTGTTTTGTTAATTTAGAGAAAGTTTTTTTTTAATTAGTATGTTTCTTGTGATAAAAACCTAAAATTTGTCGGAGAAGAATGACTTCGTTGAAATGGTCAAACTGCAAGCACTTTTAACTATTGTTTACCCCCAAAAATGGTGACTTTAAATCTTCATTTTTTTACGATTGGCTCTGATAATGTTTCTGCTGGAAATTGTGTTTTACCTAAGACGGGCAAAAGCGAATTACTGGAGTCTTGGTTACAAACCTTTTAAGGGTAGGGGAAACACTTAGAGACTAAATTTTTTATTTGTGCTTCAAATTAACAGAAGTGTCTCGTTAGGACTGTGTGGCTACCCACCTAACAGAAGGAACGCTTGTATTTCATACCTCTGCTGCCTTGTATCTATTCTCAAACATGGAACAAATAACTTGCTGGTGACCTTTAGGCAGTTTGCAGTATACGGCATTACACCTTAGCAGGGGCTGTGCTGCAGCTGATCCTAATCTGTGTCTAATTTAGCCCATATCTTACTGTGTACACTGGCAGTGTACGTTTTTTAAAAAATTATAAGAAAAAAACTATTAAAGTTTTTTCTATTTTTTCTTTTTTTTTTTCGTTTAAGACCATGTTTGTCTACATTTTGCCACTGCTGTTTGATTTTTTTACAGTTGCGTTTTATTATTTTATTGCGCTTGAAAGTGACAACATTGTAAAAAATTGAAAAAAATGAAACCCGATCGGAAAATGTAAGTAAAAACTTTTTTATAAATATTTTCAAATAAAAATAGTTGATTTAGAAACATAAAGTATCCTAGTATTATAATTTATTATTAGATTTTACACTTGTAGCATGGTCTTTTTAAATTTTATTTTTTTGTAACGTACACTCCCAGTGTACATGGTAGAATATGCCACTGTAGGAATCAATTACTGATATATGAATCAAAATAGATCAAGACTTCATTTAGAACATAGATTTGTTTGTTTTAGCCAATATTATCATTTATTATTGCTAAACGACATCAAGACCCTCATAATTGCAAATTATAGAACTAATTATAATGATTATAAGGTTATTATATCATGTTTTTATTTGAAAAAATATAAACAATAATATAATAAATCCTTTTCTATATTTTTGTTTGTTTTGTTTTACTTGATGCAGTTCTCCTATGCTCTTGTATTTAAACTGATTGCTTAGAATAATATTTGTTACATTAGCAAATTATAATCTTATTGATGTATGTTTTTGTGAAAGAAATATTATAATAATAATTATTGATATTTATATTACTCTTTTTAGGATCTCAAGTAAATATAAACAGCTCAAAATGTCAACATTACGAATCAAGATAAAAGCCTGATTTCTGATAGTAAAAAAATGAATAAAACAAAAAAATAATAGAGTTTCAGTGGCATTAGAATCATAGAATTTGTTATTAGGTCCTAGCTTATTATGTCTACCTCTAAGACACCGTTATTTATTATGTATAATTATTTATACAATTTAGTCGAAATTTAGTATAGCTAATTATCACAAAGGAATTGAGTCTATATACTTTATCAAGCTAACAGTCTTGAAATATGTCAAATGATGACTGCGACCCAATGAAAAGAATTAAAAAAAAAAAAACAAGATTACAAAGAGAGTTTGTGTGATACACAAACTCAGAGGCGGCCCCCGTCGGAGTCGGATCCCTGTAAGATCCACCTATTCGCAAGATGTTTCGGATGTTTCTTCAAAGTTGAAAATAATTAACTTCTCGCTGGACTACGGAGGATGGCGAGCAGGGTATAAACCTGCCTTATTTTGATGTTTGCGCACTAGACTGTAGTTCGGATTTATCGTTGGTCCCTGGCTCAATTACTGCATGCTCCCATCCCCTCCTGTGGAAGGTTTGAAATAGGAAGTAAACTATCTTTAACTCTGACGAAACAATCGAAACATGTAAAACAAACAGACACATAACCCGGGAGTGTCGAGATAATCAGTTCAGCACGCTAACTGGTTACAAAATAATAGCCTGATATAGGCCTATACAATATAGGCCTATCACATGAGCGATTTTAAATAATCTTTCAGCATTGATCTGTAGAGATGTAGATGTACATAAACTAAACTTCTGATTTAGCACTCTTAATATACATCTTATTAGTTATTATTATTAATAATTTGGATGTAATTTAGATAAAATTTAGGTAAAATTAAAATAAAAAGCCCAGATAATCAATAGAATGAATGCAATATTAAATTTAAAAATAAAAGATTAGTTTTAGTTTATTTTAACATTTCAATGTAGATCTAGACATAAACATCCGGAACAATCTATGATACATATTTTAAACTATCGCAAAATTTCTGAATGAACAGTAAAGTTTAAATCATATGTTTAAAAACCTCTAGTTTTTTTTTTTTTTATCTAATTGTGACGGACAGACCAACCAACAGTTAAAACGCACAAAAATGTGCTTCTTTTATTCTAATGGGGGCAATAAAAAACATTTTTTTTAAATCTGATTTTTAAAAAAGTTTAAGAAATTAGTTTAGAATCATGTCAAGGCCTGGCTTTACGCTAGTACACGAAAGTCGCTGCTAAAAATTCATTTAAAAAAAATATATATATCAAAGATAAACGACAGATCTTATTTAGTGCCCCAGCGGTCAAAATATACATCTTTCGTGCTTTGATCTCTCAACGTTAGCCTTGTAAAACCGATGTTCAAGGCGACTGCCACACCTCTTTAATGTGTTGATTACTTAGATAGTAAATACTCTATAGTTGAAACAAAATTAAACGGTACAACCAGTGCAATGTATAACATTATTAATTGTCTTAAATTAGGTTTCATTTATATTGCATATTAATTAGGTTTTTTCTCTTTAAATACTGCTTGCATAAAATATTTTTTTAAATTAGATTTTGAGCTTTTAGAAAAAAAAAATAGTAGCCGTTGCATCAGAACTTTGAAAGATCTATATTATCGTGATGTCAGATTTTCATTTTCTCTTCTACTTTCTGAGCACTAAACGGGACGGACGGACATACAGACAGACGGACAGACAGACGGACAGACAGGCCACACGAACTAATAGCGTCTTTTCCCCTTTCGGGGGCCGCTAAAAATGGAATTTATGATTATTACATAACTGTATAAGCATATGAATATACAGTGGATGTATGGTTCAACTGCACTTCAAATACTAAAATCTTTGAATATCTCACTACTGTATTATTATTTATTGTTGTAAAAAATATATCTGGATAGTACTGGTAAGTACCGGATAATGTAGGCTACATTTCATGCCTTTTTTTTTTACTATATTATTATTATTTTTTAGTAAATAAAGAATTAAAAATATACTTTTTTGCATTTAAATAATTAATTTGTGTGTTTTGCAATGTTATAACTAATATGTTTTCACTTGAAGATTGTACAAAAAAAATGTTTATTTAATATAATGTTTCTCACGGGGCCACTCGCTACCATGTACACTGCCAGTGTACATTCTCACAGAATCGTTACTTTATGGAATTTTTCAAAAATTCGATTTGCAACGTCTTAGTTTGACCAATAGAAATTGATATTTTATAGAAAATATATATTTAAAGCAATAATAAAGTTTTGGGGGTTAATGGGCTAATCAAGCTGTTCCGTTGGTTAGATCAGCTTCAAGTAGAGGGGGGAGAACTGTTGTGTGGGGGATATCGTTCGACAATAGCAAATATTAAAGCAATCACATTATATCCTATAGTAATTTAAAAAATAACTATTTCTTTAATTTTGCTTGTTTAGAAACATTTCTCATAGTTTTGAAACTATGACACACCCTCATGGAAATGTTTCTTTCATTTTAGTATTATGTTTCTTAGCCTCATAATCGATCTTGTTTTAATTTTACGACTTTTTCAGGAAAGTGTTTACAATCTGAATGGAAATGTTCTGATCACGAATGCATTAAAAAGGATAATAGATGTGATGGAGAAAAGCATTGTAGGGATAGTGGTGATGAAAAGAACTGTGGTATGTATATATATATATATATATATATATATATATATATTATAATTAATGTGTTACAAATCATAATGGTAATTCATTCTGCTTTATTCAATATTACTTAGAACAGACGTGGCCAGTTTCTTGCTTCCAGTACACTTTTTTCGTTTTCTTCTGGAAAGGGAAGGGGCAGAAGAGTAAAAACGATTTAATCCTCGCTCCTTTTTATAATTTCTGCTTTTGTTTGCATTATGCATTAAAAAATGGGAATGTGGCGACTCGGGTTCCGAAATTTTTTAATTAGACCGGGGGATGAAGTGACCGAGGGATGAAATGACCAGGGGATGAAATGACCAGGGGATGAAGTGACCGGGGATGAAGTGACCGGGGAGAAAGTGACCGGGGAGGAAGTGACCGGTCACCAGCGACTCGATATAAGAATTTAATTTACTAGTCGACCGCTATTTTCCAGGCAGGCCTTAGGTACTTCAACATATGCAGTGAGTCCCGCACCTTCCTTGGACCAGTGCTAATTTTTTAGGTGTATAAATTATTAAATCAAGTTACATGAAGTTAATTCCTTTTTCCAGTCTATATTTATTTATGTCTATGCTATTTTGTGAATGAAAATAGTGCGGATTTGGATACACCATTTCCATTCGCACCATGCTGCGCAATGGGATCTTCCCATTTACTTGTTATAAGTGAATTCATGAATAGAAAATACTATGAATGGAGCTAAAAATGGCTAATTGACTTTAATTTACGTGATATTAAGAATAGAGTTGCACTCATGTAACAATACTTTAGAAAAACAAATTTGAATGTTAATTTGATTAAATGGACTATAATTAGTATGTTCATGTGCTAAAGCATAAAACTATCTCTGCGAACAGAAGTTCTATAATCTTAGAGTTGAATTCGAGTTTTAGATCTAGATCTAGGAATAGAGAGATGAGTTACCTTTCGTAATCATATCTAATAAATGAACGTGTGTATTTTGTGATATTAATTAAAGTACTTCTAACGTGAAACCTGAAAGTAGTGTCAGGGAGGGTTTTGAGTATAGCGGCCTCGTTTCAGCGTCCAGGGTATGAAGTCGTTGCCCGGGCCTACCCTCTCACTGAGCAGTATAAACTAAACAAAGTTAACGGCATATAAAACTAAATGCCGACTATCTGTTAGGCAATTGAACGGCAACACAGCCAACAGTTAATCTTAACGATAAGTTAACGTACAATAGTTAAAACAACAAAATCATACGTTTAACAATTTAATGAAATAATGAGTATGATATGATGAAGCATCACTGGCAAATAACTATTGGTACATTACATAGGCATTACAATTCACAAAGTATTTAAAATAACATGGCACAACTCAATATCGGTGTCGCGGTCAATCAGATCCAGCAACGCCAATACCACAACACCCTGGGTGATAGTCAAACAACAAATCGAACACCAATCCGACAACACAATCCGGAACCAAAGCAACAACTTTGAACTTGACTCAACCAGAGCTCAAGCAGAAGTCCACAAAACTGGGGAACACAACCTCAAACAGATGCTCTCAAAAGAACCCTAGCTTCATTCCACAACAGAAGCAACACAAGGAAAGGAAGTAAGAAAATGACATCAAGAAAAATATGCATTCTTAGAAACAAAGATACTTGTAAAAACTAATGGTACAATGAAGGGAATACTAATCACGAAGTGCATGAACAAGCTGTGCATGACATCAACTCCCTCTTACTTTCTCTCTCAACTCCCTCTTACTTTCTCTCTCAACTCCCTCTTACTTTCTCTCTCAACTCCCTCTTACTTTCTCTCTCAACTCTCTCTTACTTTCTTTCTCAACTGTCTCTTACTTTCTCTCTTAACTCTCTCTTACTTTCTCTCTCAACTCTCTCTTACTTTCTCTCTCA
>JADKLZ010047475.1:82185-93834 GCA_021533235.1 Biomphalaria straminea | reverse complement strand
AATTTGGTGTTTTCCCACACACGCTTAGAGAGTTTTGCCATTGCTGCAGATGCCTTCCCTATTCTTTTTGTAAGCTCATTGTCTATGTCAAGGTTGCTGGCTATCGTTGTTCCCAAGTATGTGAACTCTTGCACCACCGTAATTGTGTGATTTCCGATGTATATCACTGGTGTTTCTGAAACATCTTGTGCCAGGATTTCAGTCTTGGAGAGACTAATTGTAAGTCCAAACTCCTGACAAGCAACTGCCAGTGCATTCACAAGCCTCTGCAATCCTTCTTGTGAATGAGATATGAGTGTGGCATCGTCGGCAAACAGCAGTTCTCTAATCAAGATACGCCGTCTCTTCGTTTTGGCTTTAAGGCGTGCTAGGCTAAAAAGCTTTCCATCAGATCTACTGTGTATATATACTCCATCTTCCAGGGATTTGAAAGCGCTGGTGAGTACAACCAAAAAGAAGATGCCGAATAGTGTTGGAGCCAGAACACATCCTTGTTTTACTCCGCTCTTGATGGAGAATGGTCTAGAGGCGGAACTGTCAAATTGCATATTTTCATGAAAAGCTGACACTAGTTTCCGTAGCTTGTTTGTACAGCCGATTCTCTTTAATACAGCAAACAATCCGGTTCTGCTGACAAGATCAAACGCCTTGGTCAAGTCAATAAAGGCTATAAAGAGGGGCTGCCTTTGTTCTCTGCTTTTCTCCTGTAGCTGCCGCAGGGAGAAGATCATATCTGTTGTGGATCTTCTGGCTCTGAAGCCACACTGCAATTCTGGGTAAACTCGTTCTGCCAAGATCTGCAGCCGATTCAGTATTACCCTGGAGTAAGCCTTCCCAACTATGCTAAGAAGTGAGATGCCTCTATAACTGTTACAGTCGGTGCGGTTGCCCTTATTTTTGTAAATTGTTACAATGTTGGCATCCTTCAATTCTTCGGGGACCATTCCTTGCTACAAGCACAAACTTAGCAGATCATGGAGTGTCTTAATTAGGGCATGCTTCCCAGCCTGAATGACTTCAGCAGGAATACCATCTCCTCCGGGTGCTTTCCCGTGTGCAAGCATGTCAATGGCTGTGCTCAGTTCTTTTACAGAGGGTGTTTCGTCTAGTTTGCACAAAACTGGAAGTTGTGGGAAGTTAGATAAAGCAGTTGGCGAGATGACATTTTCAATTTGATAAAGTTCTGCATAGTGCTCCACCCAACGCTCCATTTGCAGTGCACGATCACTAATAATTGAGCCATCTTTTGACTTAAGTGGGGCATACTTGCTGGTGTGAGGTCCAAAGGCTTTTTTCATGCCCTCGTAGAGTCCTCTGATGTTACCACAGTCGGCACAGGATTGGATGTTTTCGCATAGGTCCTGCCAATATTTGTTTGCGCACTGTCTTGCTATTCGTTGGGCATCGTTTCGAGTAGAACTGAGGGCTTGTAAGTTGCCAGGGGTGGGCTCCTTCTTGTATTTTAGCATGGCTGCTCTCTTTTTTCTGGTGGCAGTTTCCATTTCTTGCAGACTTGCTTCAAACCAGTCTTCGTTTTTCTTTGTTTTGTTGCCAAAGACCAGTGATGATGTTTGGTACATAGTATCACGTATGAGCTTTCAGGTTTTTTCTATCTCAGTCACTGAAAAGTTTTTGAAGGCTTCCTATAATTTCTTTGGGAACTCGAAGCTAAGATCAGCATTCTTTGTGGTTGCAGTATTCAGGCGTGCTTTACTTTTTCCCTGTGATGAGTGAATATTAGTAGGCCGTTGTCTTGTCCGGCAGGACACTAAAGTGTGATCAGTATCACAGTCCGCACTTTGAAAGCTACGTGTCAGCAGTATGTCCCCAATGTCTCTTTTCCGTGTCAGTATCATATCCAGCTGGTGCCAGTGTCCAGATCTAGGATGCCTCCATGAGACACAATGTTGTGGTTTTGTCCTGAAATATGTGTTCGTAATGCAGAGCTTATGGTATGCGCAGAATTCAAGAAGTCTTTGCCCGTTCTTGTTCATCCTGCCGATTCCAAAAAGCCCAAGGTAGTCTGGCCAGGTAGAGTGGTCTGCGCCTACTCTTGTATTGAAGTCACCTAGAATGAACAAGTGATCTTTTTGAGGAATAGTCTCAAAAGCTTCCTTTATGTCTTCGTAGAACTTGTCTTTGTCCTCTTGGAGTGAACATAGTGTAGGGGCGTAGGCACTTAATAGAGTGACTTTTCCAGATGTAGTCATCATACTTATGCTTAGTAGCCTTTCCGAGCCACCAACTGGAGGGACTATTGTTGGAAGTAGACTGTTCTTGACAGCAAAGCCCACACCGTGCATTCGCGTCTCTTCCTGTGCTTTTCCTTTCTAAAAGAAAGTGTAATCAGCCTCACGGAGCGTGCCATCCTCAGCTAATCGGGTTTCTTGGAGAGCTGGAATGTCAATGCGTAGTCTCTTCAGCTCGTTGTTAATGACTGCCGTCTTCCTTGCATCGTCAACCTGCAGTAGGACATCTGTAAGACCAGGACACATTGTCCAGACGTTCCATGTCGCCAGTCGCATAATAGGAATTTTCTTTTTCATTTTTCTTCTTTTGTTGCTTGGTGCAAGTTTACAATCTGCTTGTCGTTTTAAACTAAGCTCTTAGCACCCATTAGAGCAGGCAGGCTGTGGCAGATCAGCACCCAACTGTCTGGGGGCTGCCCAGGTTGAGGCGGGCGGTAGCTGATCAGTTAGGCGAGAAGACCTCTCCCACCGTCAGAGACAACCCGTGGCGTCCATACATTACACCAATCAAGTTGGACTTATAACCCGTAACTGTTGTCTCCCGTGTTTTTTTAGCCACTTTGCAGGAGCACCAGAGTGTATTCTCCGGGACGCATTCCTGGGCCTCAGATAAAGGAGTCATGGGTGGCCCATGCGTCATGATCCCTCTCTCGACCTTGCTGATGTGATCCAAAGGAACGCAACGCATTACATTTGGCACCAACTCAGTTGCAGAAGCTGCCGGAGGGAATTCCGTAGCTGATACTCCCAACTGCTTCACTCCTGATTTTTCCTCGAGGTTGTCTCCTGAAGCCTTAGTACCGCAAGGCAGCGTGGGTTTGAAGACAGAGTACCCCATTCCTAGATGAATTCCTTACTAGACTGACGAGCTCCATCTGCCCGAAGCTCCTGGTTTTGTGGCGTCAGATAACCGCCTTCACCCCTTCACCTGTTAGTAAGAGCAGTTTCGCCGGGCTTAATATCTAAGCCACACGAGCAGGCCAGGTGCTGGACTTAGTTGTAGGCTATCTGAGACGCATGCCTTTAGGAGTATTTTATAGACAATGGGAGCTTATCCCCAATGACACCCCCTTGCCTTGACAACCTTGAAACCATTTTATATTTACTAATGATAAAATTAGTGATTAGATGTGGTGCGACATAATATAAAAATGGGCTCATATATCAATACGTAGCTTATGTTATATAGATTCATAACAAACGAATATTCACATTTCACTAGAGTAACACCTTTAGTAAAATCACTAAATTTAGAAAGGCTTCAGGATAGAAGACTTAAGAGTAAAGTTGCAATTATACACAAAACACTGAACCATAATCTCCAAATACAAAAACAAAACGTAATAAAATACTCAGAAAGACACAAAGATAAAGGCACATTCCTCGTCCCATATGCTAGGACAAATCTGTACAAATGCTCTTTCTTCCCTAGTGCCATTAGAGCATGGAATGGTTTGCCTGAGCTAGCCAGGAAAACCAGTGATTTGGCAGAATTTAAGTCACTGGTAAATATGCATGACTGAATGCATGACGAGTAGGACGTAATCATCTTCTTTTTTGAAGTAACGTCTGTATTATATAAGATAAGATATTCAAGTAATTTTGTTCACAAACTATGATTTCTCTATACAAATAGGACCGCCCCCCACCCACAGGGCTAGAGTGGGGAGAGCAGTAGAGGCAATCGCCCCCCCCCCCCTTACCCCACCGAATTGGCCAAGATACCAGAAGGGGAGCGACATAATATAAAATTATTTTTTAATTCATCTAATTTTGTTCACAAACTATGATTTTCCCATAAAAGTAGGACCGCCCCCCCCCCACCTCACTCAAAGGGTTTATGTGGGAAGGGCAGTAGAGGTATTTTCCCTCTCCCCACAATTGTCCAACAGGGGAACTCCAGAATATAAAGATCGGTTTAAACTTCAATAATAAGTTTTAATCATAAGATATTTAATTTATTCTGTTAGCAAGCTGTGATTTCTACAAATAAATTGGACCGCCCCCCCCCACTCGAAAGTTTATGGGAGGATGGGCGGGATTGATGCCATCTCCCCCTCCGACCCCACCAATTCGGCCAACATTAAAAAAAAACAACGGTAATCACCCTGGTGCCAAGACGTGTTCGTACGGAATTTACGGATAGAAAATTGAAGTGCCAGAAAACTTACTAAAAATGTCTGGACAGTTTACTTTAGTAGCCCGGAAGATAGTCTACCAATCCAGGAGGGAGATGAGAAAGGAGTCTTAGGAAAAAATGGAGTTTTGCAAAGAAAAATTTACCGGTGTGCTCCTGAACACCTGTCTTGTCTTTATGGAAGAAAAGTATTGGATTTATTTGCCGCCCAGCCCCCCATGGTTGAAAAGCTCTTTTCTGATGCTGTGGTACATTATCCTCTCATTTATACCTTAGTGATTAGTTTTTAGGACAATAAGGCAATATCTTCGATGTCTATCTCCGTTCGTCCCTTTTTTTTGTCTTGAGTAGAACTTCTTTCAATGATAGACTTTTCGATTTGTAGCGTCCCCGAAAAGGGAAAAGACGCTATTATTTTTGTGTGGTCTTTCTGTCCGTCTGTTCGTCCCGTTTAGACCTCTGAAACTAGAAGAGAAAATGAAAATTGAGCATCATGATTTTCTAGATCATTAAAAGTTCTGATGCAATGGCAACATTTTATTTTTCCGATAGTAAACGATCTAATTTTAAAGTTATACATGCAGGCAAATTAAAAAAAAACTACACCAATTTTACTGATTAATAATTGTTTAATATTATGTCTAACTTATAATGCATACTAAATAGTTTTTTTCACTTTAAAAAATAGTAAATATTTGCTCGTGTTCGGCCTAGACTTAGATCTTGAATCTAGATTTAGATTTAAAACTAGGTCTAGTTAGATCAATGTCTAGTTTGTATGACAAATGACAATCGATATACTTTTAAGTAACATACATTTGGTATCTAACTGAAAGAATAAGGAAATATTTTAAATATATTGTTCATTCGATATTTGTTTAAGTAGTGTAGTGTTTATCACATCTGCCTAACACTCCGAAGATCCCTTATCCGAAACCCAGTGTATACATTGTGATGTTTTTATTAGTTAATACATATTTTTTTGTTAGCCACATCCTGTAAAATAGATATGCATTTTTAAATGATTTTCAAGTATATTTTTTACAGCCTAATATGTTCTATCCTCTATCAATGTCTAGATATGTCCGTCTGTCTCTAGGCTGACCACTTCGGGGCCTATTTTGAGTTTGTATGTCCTCACTAACTGTCTTTCTAACCTTGTTTTATGTTGTCTTCCTATCGCTTTCTCTGTCTTCTTTTTTTCGTGGTACTGTCTTTGTAGGAAATTGTATGCAAGGCCTGAGGACTTTGTGACGTAAAAAAGTTTAAATTTGAGTTTCAACAGTAGTCATCAGTCGTGGAGCCAAATAGCCTTTGTGACGTGTTTTAGATTTCCTCATTTGTGGTGCCGTCTTTATGGGTGATAGGCCTACTTTGTATCCTTTATAGCATCGTAATTCCGCGGCTATGATCTTTCTCTCCAATTCTCCATTTAACATTCAAAATAAATTCGCTTGCCAAAAAATCAATTATTAAAAAGTATCTTTATAAGGTAGTAAAGCTTCATATAGTTATGAGTATATTCTATACTGTCTTTACTTTTCCTTTGTTTAGAAAACTGTATTTTAGATGCTTGGAAATGTTTGAATGATGAATGCATCAAACTTAACAAGAGATGTGATGGAAACAAAGACTGCAGTGATAACAGTGATGAAAGGAATTGTGGTTTGTTATTTAACGATTTTTTTTTCATCCTACGTAATGCCTATGTGTAAAATTTAAATAGTATAATTAGATTATTGAGAGTCAGTTATACAGATCGGGTCTCAAACAAGGAAATCCTATGCCGAACTGGGAGTCAAACACTTAGTGTGGTTGTGACAGAGGGTCCCTTGAGGTTTGCGGAGCATGTTCTACGACAAAATGAACTACACCAAGAATTGCAATGACATGGAGTCCAATACGAGCAAAGGGCAAACAGGGACTTCCTCGTAATACTTGGAGTCATACGAGGTTTGTAAACAACTGCCCTGACATAGATGAACTTACCACAACCGTTAATTCATACACCCATTTCTGCGAAAACATGATTGTACTACAGAAAAAAAAAAACATACATTTATATTAGACCCTGGATGACCAAAGACATAAAGGAAGCGTTTCTATACAAGAAAAGAATGTTCAAGAGCAGTTCTTCTGTTTTGGACGGCTTGGCAACCCCATCGATAGTGTAGATTATTTCCATTGATTTAATTTCGAGAAAAATCTTGTCGTATGTTAAATCTAATTGTCACATAGTCTAGAAAACTATTTACTTGTTGGATGGCAGTGTGAACCGAACGTAGGATTTTAAATTATTGCTGATGTCATTAGGATTAATGATTGAGTTTTGTTTTCCATTAGCGTTTAAATGAATTATAAGTCTATATAAAGAAAGACGTATATTTATTCTGCTTTGTTTTATAGATAGCTGTTCAACTACAGCCTGGAGATGTATTGATGGAGGATGCATTCGAGAAGATTATAGATGTGATGGAGACACAGATTGTGTTGATAGTAGTGATGAACTAAATTGCGGTATGTTGTAATTCTAATTTAGTTTTCGAACCCTTAGTGAGGTTGTGACAGAGCGTCGCCTGAGGTTTGCGGGACATGTTCTACGACAAAATGAACTACGCTTACCAAGAATTGCAATGACATGGAGTCCAATACGAGGAAAGCGCAAACAGGGACGTCCTCGTATGACTTGGCGTAATACTTTCATGGAGGACCTAAAACAGTGGACACCAGTTGCGAGGAGGCTTCAGACATTGCCAATGATAGATCTTTATGGAAACAGCTTACCGCCCAATGCGCTTAATGGCACTGGAGGATCTAACTTACTAACTAACTTTGATCGACATAATGCCTAGATAATTTAAGATTCTAAGTGTAATATATATATATATATATATATATATATATATATATATATATATATATGTATTGTTATGACTCTGCCATGCGCGCCACCATTCAGGCTAGTGCACAGATGCGCATTTCTAATGAACGGACTAGAACAGGATATTGACATTGTGAGAATAACGACTTCCGCCCACGTTGAGAGCCAAGATTGAGAAACAGTGCCAAATGAAGTTGTTGATTTATGTAACTGTCATGTCATGTAAATAAACATTTTTGTCCCCGTTGAGTTGCCTTCTCTGAAGTTATTACATTGGTGTCAGAAGTGAGGATTATAGGCAACTCAACGAGAGGAGGTAGGCTTTGATTAGAATTACATTTTCGAAGCTATTACTTCAGCTCTCAATTACACAGCTGAGACAAGAGCTTCGGGACAGAGATTTAAAACCCTTCTGTAGCAAGGAAAGGCTTACGGCTCTTCTGCGACAAGCATTGATTGAGGAAGATGAAGATCCGGAGAACTACCAGTTCGAAGTTGAAACTGGGATTGTGGATGTCTTTGACAAGATCCAGAAGTGTGGGGATGCATTTACGGAACAATTGAACACGATAAGGATCATGATGAGGAACATGAGCAGGGATATAATGTTGAACGTAGATGAAAGTGTATTGGAAGTGGAAGAACAAATAGACCAAAGTGATCATATGGTGTCGCAACCAAAAGAAGGCATAAACTCGTTTGTGAAAGGGCAGCTGCCTGGTCAGGACTGTGGCTGCACAAACAGTGGTGATGTAGGCGCTGGGGATTGGAGCGCTGTCTGTGACTGTGTTGTTAGCAAATCTGACGGGGGTGACTTTCAAGGCGAGGAACTTGACAACGATTGCTGCGACGATCTCAATGGAATATACCAAATCGAAAGGGAAGAGACAAATGAAGGAGCTGAAGTCTGTTATGTGCCTGAAACATTTGTTCCTGATTTAACTGCTACGAGTACCTCAATGAGCCGGACAGATCAAGACAACGTTGGGTCTGCGTCCAAGCATGTTGCTATGGACCTTAAAGACCTCTGCCTATCTGCCGGTGCTCGTGAGAGAAATTCGAAGCTTGACAATTGTATCCAGAGGTTTGGCATGAACTGTACATACGGCGCATCACACAGGGAATGTGGATGCCAAGAAAACCATCAACAAGACATGTCTACTTCTATACTTCTACCACTATCATCGACATTGGCATAGATGAATGTCAGTCAGCCCACTCTAAATCTGAGCTGTCAAGAAGAAATCTTCAACTTGAAATTGGAGAGACCTATCTCCTGGACGTAAAACTGTTAGCTGTGGATGAATGCGGCATATCGAACTTAGTTTTCAACGTGGTTGCACGTGAACCTGCAGCTTCCATGAGAGGCGTCTGTCGGGAGGGTCTGCTGAAACGGCGTGTCCGATCAACGACTGTGCTGACGAAAACAGGGCTCGACACTATTTCTCTGTGTGTCAAATGGCCACGTCATCGTCTCGACAACAGCCTGGTGAACTGGAGAAAGAGAAAGCGGCACTGGAGGAGAACAATGCGGATGGCTTTGTGGGGAACACCCTACCTGCCGCATGTGGCTCCCACTGATCGACCTCCACCTGAACTGTCAAACTTCAGCTGCAGTGTTTCTTTTCGGGACGAAAAGTGCTAAGACGGGGGTAATGTTATGACTCTGCCATGCGCGCCACCATTCAGGCTAGTGCACAGATGCGCATTTCTAGTGAACGGACTAGAACAGGATATTGACATTTTGAGAATAACGACTTCCGCCCACGTTGAGAGCCAAGATGGAGAAACAGTGCCAAATGAAGTTGTTGATTTATGTAACTGTCATGTCATGTAAATAAACATTTTTGTCCTCGTTGAGTTCACTTGAAGTTATTACAATATATATATATATATATATATATATTAAAGATAAAGTTACCATATATCGAATCCATGTATACTTTTTTAGCTTGTCATGCTAAAATGTTTTTCTATGTTGATCTTTTAATGTTTTGTGCAGCAATGTTATTTTCGATTCCTCCTATTAGCTTATATTCTTTTAATAAGTTTAAAAGGGGAAACTGGAAAGCCAAGTAATTTGAAAATAACTTGTAATTATTCAAGATTTAAAAAAACTAGATGCAAATGAACAGTTTGTGCATCGTTTGATGTAAAACTGAAGAAATGACTACAATAAAAATGTTTGACCATCCTCAATTTCATAAAGAGGAACTGATTTAAAACAAAACAATTCTACTTGTTTCCAACTTTTTATACTACAAGTTAGTACAAGTAGCACTTTTGTCTACCTATTTGAAACAGGCGACTCATTGACAAAAATTGTCATATGTTGTACTATTTACTAGTTGGATGGCAGTAAGGCGTGAAAATATCATTTTAAAATTATGCTAATGTCTAGGATTAATATTGAGTTTTGTTCTCTAGTAGTGTTTGAATGGATTCTAAGTCTATATTTAAGGATTGTCTTTGAAATGTCATTAGTTACCTTAATCCTACACGATAGAAAATGCAACTAGATACGTGACCCAGATCCAATTGCTAAATTTAAATAGGATAAGATGGTACTTTAAAATATCATATGCTATAGTACATGACTACACAATGTACACTATACTTAACTATACTACTTACACATAAATCGATCAAATAATAACACATTACCAACTTGTATTTTGAGCCCATAACTACCACTAACACGCCAACAAACCTACCGCTACAACCAGATTACCAACATTCTCATTGCGTCAACATCTCGTGCTAACACGATGAGGGACAACCAACATACTTCTGCTACCAAATTTTGACCTGTCCAAATATCTAACAGCCTTAGCAACATCCGCTAAGTTTTTAAACATGTCCAACACCCATGGACTTCCCATTTGCCTCTAGTACCTCCACGAAACCAAACAACCCAAACTCCCTAAATCTATCTTTAAGCTTTTGCCAGTTGACATTGAATGGCAAATTCCTAATAGTTACAGTATAGCGATCCGGCATTAGCTTATACCTCCGGCGAACTTACCACAACCGTTAATTCCTACATCCATTTCTGCGAAAACATGATTGTACATAAGAAGAAAATAAAAGCATACAGTTATATTAGACCCTGGATGACCAAAGACATAAAGGAAGCGATTCTATACAAGAAAAGAATGTTCAAGAGCAGTTCTTATGTTTTGGACGGCTTGACAACCCTATTGATAGTGTAGATTATTTCCATTGATTTAATTTCGAGACTAATATTGTCATATGTTAAATCTAATTGTCACATGGTATAGAAAACTATTTACTTGTTGGATGGCAGTGTGAACCGAACGTAGAATTTTAAATTATTGCTGATGTCATTAGGATTAATGATTGAGTTTTGTTTTCCATTAGCGTTTAAATGAATTATAAGTCTATATACAGAAAGACGTAAGTTTATTCTGCTTTGTTTTATAGATAGATGTTCAACTACAGCCTGGAGATGTAATTATGGAGGATGCATTCTAGAAGATTATAGATGTGATGGAGACATAGATTGTGTTGATAGTAGTGATGAACTAAATTGCAGTATGTTGTATTTCTAATTCATTTTATTAATAGTTTAGTGATTCCTTGTGACAGATGCCAAGAAATCCCTAATGTCCAAAGCCATTTATAAGTTATAAGTATATTCTATACTGTCTTTACTTTTCCTTTGTTTAGAAAAATGTACATTAGATGCTTGGAAATGTTTGAATGATGGATGCATCAAACTTAACAAGAGATGTGATGGAAACAAACACTGCAGTGATGACAGTGATGAAAGAAATTGTGGTTTGTTATTTAACGATTTTTTTATTCATCCTATGAAATGCCTATTTGTAAAATTTAAATATTATAATTAGATCGACAAACAATGGCTGAGACTTATTTTGAGAGTCATTCATACAGATCGGGTCTAAAACAAGGAAATCCTATGCCGAACTGGGAGTCGAACACTTAGTGAGGTTGTGACAGAGGGTCGCTTGAGGTTTGCGGAGCATGTTCTACGACAAAATGAACTACGTATACCAAGAATTGCAATGACATAGAGTCCAATACGAGCAAAGGGCAAACAGGGACGTCCTCGTAATACTTGGCGTTATACGAGGTTTGTAAACAACTGCCCTGACATAGATGAAATTACCACAACCGTTAATTCATACATTCAGTTCTGCGAAAACTGATTGTACCAAAGAAGAAAATAAAAACATACAGTTATATTAGACCCTTAATGATCAAAGACATAAAGGAAGCGAATTTATACAAGAAAAGAATGTTGAAGATCAGTTCTTCTTTTTTATGACGGCTTGGCAACCCTATCGGTAATGTAGATTATTTCTATTGATTTAATTTCGAGACTAATGTTGTCGTAT
>JADKLZ010047475.1:72151-82175 GCA_021533235.1 Biomphalaria straminea | reverse complement strand
TGATGTCATTAGGATTGATGATTGAGTTTTGTTTTCCATTAGCGTTTCAATGAATTATAAGTCTATATACAGAAAGACGTATATTTATTCTGCTTTGTTTTATAGATAGATGTTCAACTACAGCCTGGAGATGTAATGATGGAGGATGCATTCGAGAAGATTATAGATGTGATGGAGACAAAGATTGTGTTGATAATAGTGATGAACTAAATTGCAGTATGTTGTAATTCTAATTTATGTTATTAATAGTTTAGTGCTTCCTTGTGACAGATGCTAAGAAATCCCTAATGTCCAAAGCCATTTATAAGTTACTAGTCGACCGGCGGCATAGCATACGCCGCTATTTTCCAGGGCAGGCCTTAGGCACTGCAACATATGCGACCACAGTGGGTCCCGAACTTTCTTTGGACCCGTGCTAATTTTTAGGTGTATAAATTATGAAATTGAACCATTTTATAAAGCATAACAGATTTCCCGCGGCCTCTTGATTTACCAGGAGCCCCCTGGAAATCTCCTGAAATGGTATTAAATGCTATGCCGCCGGTCGAAAAAGTCCTGGAAATTTCCGGACATTATTAAAATCTTTTAAAAGTAAAAAAAAATGCTATGCTATTTTGTGAATGAAAATAGTGCGGATTTGGATATATTATTTCCCATTCACAACATGCTGCGCCATGGGATCTTCCCAATTGCTTGTTATAAGTAAAGTGAATGCGTGAATTAATGAATGAAAAATACTATGAAAATGGCTAATTGACCTTAATTTACGCAATTTTAAGAATATAGCTGCACTCATGTAACAATGCTTTAAAAAAACAAATTTGAATGTTAATTTGATTAAATGGACTATAATTAGTACTTTCATGTTATAAAGCATAAAACTATCTCTGCGAAGAGAAGTTCTATAATCGAGCCATGGGATCTTCCCATTTACTTGTTATTATAAGTGAATTCATAAATAAAAAAATACAACAACATATGCGACCACAGTGGGTCCCGAACTTTCTTTGGACCCGTGCTAATTTTTATTTGTATAAATTATTAAATTGAATCATTTTATAACATGATATAACAGATTTCCCGCGCTTAAGTCAAACCTGAGAGTAGTATCTATCTGTGTATTGTCGTTCTAGTTTCAAGAGTCTTACGACCATAGACATAAATAAATATAGACTGGCCAATAAGACTATTTTATGAAACGAAATATTGTGAATTGCAATTGTGTGTACTTTATTTTATTTCCTTTTTCCAGTCTATATTTATTTATGTCTATGCCATAGACATATATATATAGACTGGCCGATGAAGAACAAATTATTATTGGAAAAATTTGGGCAAGCATAGATTTAGTTATATATATTTTCCTATGTCTTTCAATATGAAATTGTTGATAAGGTGCGCATAGGTGCATGCGTAGCCTATAAAGGCTAATATTAGGAATAATGAAGTTTTGTACTTTTCAAAACTAAAGATCATAGTTATATATAGACTGAAATTTACGTCATAGAATTTATAGCTCATTTGCCATCATTTTTTTCTAACGTAGATGTGGACATAAAACATATTTGACTCTTCCTAAATGAAAATAAGATCCTGTTTCCAGTCTATATATATATATCTACGGTCTATGCTTACGACACAATATAATCTCTTCCGGCTTCCACTTTTTTAACCTCCCTTCCATTCACTACACTAATTCATAAGAGTTTTATGAAACAAAAATTTGTGCATTGCAATTGTGTGTAGGCCTACTTTATTTTTGTCTATAAATTGTGTTTAATCTCTAAGACTGAAGATCATGCAATTTTTATTTTTTTTCATAATTTGGAAATCATAATTCAATAGTAGATATATATATATACACGTTTTCAAGTTACATGAAGTTACTTCCTTTTTCCAGTCTATATTTATTTATGTCTATGCTATTTTGTGAATGAAATAGTGCGGATCTTTCCAATTACTTGTTGCTTGTTGCTCGTTTGAACTTAGTCTTTGGAGAAATATATATATATAGATAAGTATATTATAGACTGTCTTTACTTTTCCTGCGTTTAGAAAACTGTGCATTAAATGCTTGGAAATGTTTGAATGATGAATGCATCAAACTTAACAAGAGATGTGATGGAAACAAAGACTGCAGTGATAACAGTGATGAAAGGAATTGTGGTTTGTTATTTAACGATTTTTTTTTCATCCTACGTAATGCCTATTTGTAAAATTTAAATAGTATAATTCTATACTGTCTACTTTTCCTTTGTTTAGAAAAATGTACATTAGATGCTTGGAAATGTTTGAATGATGAATGCATCAAACTTAACCAGAGATGTGATGGAAACACAGACTGCAGTGATAACAGTGATGAAAGAAATTGTGGTTTGTTATTTAACGATTTTTTTTCATCCTATGCAATGCCTATTTGTAAAATTTAAATACTATAATTAGATGGACAAAAAATGGCTGAGACGGATTTTGAGAGTCAGTTATATAGATCGGGTCCAAAACAAGGAAATCCTATGCCGAATTGGGAGTCGAACCCTTAGTCAGGTTGTGACAGAGGGTCGCTTGAGGTTTGCGTGGCATGTTCTACGAGAAAATGAATTACACATACCAAGAATTGCAATGACATGGAGTCCAATACGAGGAATGGGCAAACAGGGACGTCCTCGTAATACTTGGAGTCATACGAGGTTTGTAAACAACTGCCCTGACATAGATGAACTTACCACAACTGTTAATGCATACATCCAGTTCTGCGAAAACATGATTGTATCAAAGAAAAAAATAAAAACATACAGTTATATTAGATCCTGGATGACCAAAGACATAAAGGAAGTGATTTTATACAGGAAAAGAATGTTCAAGAGCAGTTCTTATGTTTTGGTAGGCTTGACAACCCTATCGATAGTGTAGATTATTTCCATTGATTTAATTTCGAGAAAAATATTGTCATATGTTAAATCTAATTGTCACATGGTATAGAAAACTATTTACTTGTTGGATGGCAGTGTGAACCGAACGTAGGATTTTAAATTATTGCTGATGTCATTAGGATTAATGATTGAGTTTTGTTTTCCATTAGCGTTTAAATGAATTATAAGTCTATATACAGAAAGACGTAAGTTTATTCTGCTTTGTCTTATAGATAGATGTTCAACTACAGCCTGGAGATGTAATTATGGAGGATGCATTCGAGAAGATTATAGATGTGATGGAGACACAGATTGTGTTGATAGTAGTGATGAAATAAATTGCAGTATGTTGTATTTCTAATTTATTTTATTAATAGTTTAGTGCTTCCTTGTGAAGAGATGCCAAGAAATCCCCAATGTCCAAAGCCATTTATTAGTTATACGTATATTCTATACTGTCTTTACTTTACCTGCGTTTAGAAAACTGTACATTAGATGCTTGGAAATGTTTGAATGATGAATGCATCAAACTTAACCAGAGATATGATGAAGATTACGAATGCAGTGATAACAGTGATGAAATGAATTGTCGTTTGTTAGTTAACGATTTTTTCATCCTATGAAATGCCTATTTGTAAAATTTAAATACTATAATTAGATCGACAAAAAATGGATGAGACGGATTTTGGGAGTCAGTTACACAGATTGGGTCTAAAACAAGGAAATCCTATTCAGAACTGCGAGTCGAACACTTAGAGAGGTTGTTACAGAGGGTCGCTTGAGGTTTGCGGAGCATGTTGTACGACAAAATGAACAACGCATATCAAGAATTGCAATGACATGGAGGCCAATACGAGGAAAGATCAAACACGGACGTCCGAGTATGACTTGGAGTCATATCTTACAATGGGGTTTACCCGATTTTTTAAATTTGAATTTTCTATCTTTTTGTTTATTTTTACGGCCCTCCGTTGTGGGAGGGACATTAAACATGGATTTAACTCTCCTGGTACTTTTCCCTGATAGAAGGCCTTTGCGAGCCCTGAGGACCTTATCATGAGGCCATAGAGTTTGATTTTTTTTTAAAGTGATTAGCAGGTCATCTTGGGGTCTAATGGCTGTATGTTTCAACTTTATTTATTCTTGATGCGTTCTTTGCAAGTGAAACCTAGGATTTAACTATATCAGTTGATCATTTAAAATAACAACATTATCGGCAACACTTTTTACAAGAAAGTCTCATCTTTCTTTCTGTACTGATAGAGATAGGGTTGTAGCTGTTGATAGTTTGTAATTCATAGTTTCTTAGATTTTTTCTGAAAATATTGAAACTCGCATGTTTTTACCTGCGATAGCAAACCACATCAGTGGCCGATTTTGAGTTTGTGTTTCCACACAAACTGTCTTTGATTTATTCGGGACACTTGACGTTTACCATCGTATTATGCTGCTTCAGAACGAGACAGCAGGAGGTCACTTACAAAAGCCCCGGGATACACATTTGAGTCCAATAGAAAATCCATTGTCGAGGACAGATGTAGGCTGCGAAAAGGAAATCTTAATTAATCACCACTTCACATATCTGGATAGTATAATATCAAATGACCCCTAAGGGAAGTTCTTAAAGGTCTGGCCACTTGCGCTTTAGGACGCTTTCAGGCAAAATTTTGGCGGAATGACCCATTCCTCCTGCCTACTGAAGTCAATGTCTACCAGGCGGTGGTTCTTTCAACCCTTCTATATGGATCTGAGACTTAGACACTATACAAAAAGCAACTTAGTCTATCTGAGCGCTTTTACCAAAGATGCTTGCGCTCCATCATGAGCATATAATGGTAAAACCACACTACAAACAGCGATGCCCTTGCGAACGCCGGTATGGATAGAATTCTTATGGTCCGACAGTTACGCTCGGCAAGCACTTATCCCATATGGAAGATGAAAGTATGCCAAAGGCAGCCTTTTTTGTTGAACTAAAAGGTGGTCGACGTAGCAGAAGTGCCCCACGGAAAGACCAGCTTAGGCGCCAACTACAAGAGAGCACCAGGTTGCATGCGGCCTCAGAACGAGTCAGCTGGAGGTCACTCAAAATGGCCGCAGGAGACACATTTGAGACCAAAATAAAATCCACTGCCGAGGACAGATGCAGACTGTGAATAGAAAATTTTAATCGACCACCTACGGACAATGGTTATGCTTAACCTGATGTGGCAACAGGGCCTGTCTTAGGCCACTGCAACCAATGCGGTTGCAGTGGGCCCCGCGCTTTCATAGGCCCCACGCTAATTCAGGTTGTAATTATTAAATTGCAAAATATATATGAAAAACTCCTAGAAATCTCCTGAATTTATTAAAATCTCCTAAAACTCTTTAAATCTCCAGAAAAATAGACAAAATTGTCATTTGTGGGTGTCATTCATTGCTGAAAACGCGCGATAAAAGAAAACAGACATTGTCAGCTTTCGTGTAATAAAATTTGATAATCGGGTAAATTTATACCTTATTCAGATGTTCCAATACTTTATTTACATGTATTGTCACTGGCATATAAATATGCCATTGGTTACAAGGTTCGTAAATTACAGATCGCAATTTTTAACTTAGTTTTCTTTTACAAAATCTTAATTTTCACTTATTATCCTTATTCAGACATGCATACATTCCCCATAAGGTTTATCGCTAAAATATTTCCCGTTTGTCAAAAGTCAAAAGTAAAAAAAAAAAAAAGCAGGAAGTGTTCCGGCCATAATAAACAATAAAACGCCTTGGAATAAATTATCGGGCGCAGCCGGTGTATACTGCTACTTTTCTATTTTGTGTATAAAATTTAATTAAATTACTAAATATCTTCTGATATATATATTTTCTTTCTTAAGAGACTTTAAAGACGAATCTTCTTCTTCTTCTTCGTTCTAATTGTTATGTTGGAGCGTTCAGATGACTAGATCAATATATGAGATGAACTGTGCATTGATTTTCAAATCAAGGAGCTCTCCATATAGTTTTCTATCTATTGTGGTGTTTTGGGGCCATTGTCTTATACGGGCCTCTTGTTAAAGAGCGCAGTGTTGGAGGATGAGGTCGGCATTCTCTGGTGACACTCCACAGATTTCATTGGTTCCTATTCTAGTCAAAAGTCTATGTCGGAGAAATTACAATGCGCAGGTGAAATAAAAATAGGTGTTGTAGAGAGCGAAAGAAAGAGAGAAAGAGAGAGAGAGAGTTAATGTAAGAAAGAATGAGTGTTGTTTTTTTTTCAAATACACTAATTCACGGGCTTAAAAAGGTGTACGGTTGATCGTTAAAATAAAGACCGTTTATTAAATTTAAAAAAAGGGAAAAAAGTAGTGTTCCGGCCAATATAAACAAACAAATCAACAGTCGAAGCCGGTGTATACTGCTAGTTTTGGCATGAAATTTAATTAAATTGCTAAATATCTTCTGATATATATTTTTCTTTTCTTTCTTAAAAAAATAGGAATATCCGGCCTTAATAAACAATAAAAAGCCTTCGAACAAATCAACAGTCGAAGCCGGTATATACTGCTAGTTTTCTAGTTTTGGCATGAAATTTAATTAAATTACTAAATATCTTCTAATATAATTTTTTCTTTTCTTTCTTAAGATACCTTACAAACAAATGAATTCGAAGATGTTTCCAATGAACCTTCTGCTTTGCCTGCTAAAGTTGATGTAGAGACAAACACAGCAGTACAGAATGATGAAGGTAATCAAATGAGACTGTTAAAAAAACAAGAATATACCTGTATTGTATAAGAACCCCCCTTTAGTAAGAAATCATACTGAGATTACTCCCAGCCCCTAGGCGAAAACAATGACCAGGCCTCACTCTCTTATGTCGTTGTCCCCTTCCTCTTTCGTGCAGAACGCGACATTCATAAAGAATGTGGTCTACTGTCCTTACGTCCTCTAGGCAGTGAGGACACTATGTGTTGTAATGCGCTCTAAAACGCGCCTATAGGATAGCGATCGACACGGTGTAATCAGGTCATAACATTTATTGTTCATAGTTCAATAATAGTAGGCTAATAAGGCCCTGATGTTTTTTTTTTTTTTTTTTTTTTGGTGGATTCATAAGATATACATAAAACTCTTTATCAATGAAAACAAATTGGCTAGGGGAACAGATTCAGCAATAAGTAGCATACCTGAAACATTCATGTTTGCATTATAAAAAACTAGTCGACCGGCGGCATAGCATACGCCGCTATTTTCCAAGGCAGGCCTTAGGCACTGCAACATATGCGACCACAGTGGGTATCGCACTTTCTTTGGACTCGTGCTAAATTTTAGGTGTATAAATTATTAAATTGAACCATTTTGTAACATATAACAGATTTCCCGCGGCCTCTTGATTGACCAGGAGCCCCTGGAAATCTCCTGAAATGTTATTAAATTCTATGCCGCCGGTCGAAAAATTCCTGGAAATTTCCGGACATTATTCAAATCTTTTTAAAGTAAAAAAAAAAATATGCTTTGCTATTTAGTGAATGAAAATAGTGAGGATTTGAATATATTATTTCCCATTCACATCATGCTGCGCCATGGGATCTTCACATTTGCTTGTTATAAGTAAAGCTAATGCGTGAATTCATAAATATCAAATACTATGAATGGAGCTAAAAGTGGCTAATTTACCTTAATTTACGCGATATTAAGAATAGAGTTGCACTCATGTAACAATGCTTTAGAGAAACCAATTTGAATGTTAATTTGATTAAAATATGAAATGAATGGACCATAATTAGTATGTTCATGTGCTTAAGCATAAAACTATATTTGCGAAGAGAAGTTCTAGAGTCTTCTTAGAGTTGAATTCGAGTTTTAGATCTAGATCTAGATCTAGGAATAGAGAGATGAGTTACCTTTCGTAATCATGTCTAATGAACGAATGTGCGTAATTAAAGTACTTTCTAAAGTGAAACCTGAGAGTATACTCTATCTGTGTATTGTTGTTCTAGTTTCAATAGTCTAACGACACAATAATCTGGAAATACTTTTAATATTATGACAATAATCTGAGAAGAAGAGATTATTATATAAACACCATTTCATTCACAAAATGGTGCGGATTGGGATGCACCAATTTCCATTCACACCGCGTGCTGTGCCATGGGATCTTCCCTATTTACTTGTTGCTTGTTGTTGTTGTTTGAACTTTTGACCTCGTCTTTTGAGAAATATATATATAGATTACTTTGAGATTATGTCCATATGAATATAAAAAAAATACTGTTGCAAATATGTATGTCACAGTTGGGGCTACGCAGCCACGAAAATCTTCGAACTCGAAGACAAGCTTTATATATTGTTACATCTCCAGTGGTGGACTAAAATGTGTGTATGTGTCTGACCCACTGATACAGGCTTAGGCGACGAGTCACACAGGTCAACCAAGGACTGTCCCTAGTGTGACCTGTGCTCTGCGCATGACCGAGAGTTTTAACAGACCAGGGCTATGTGTTAGCAGTGTGTGTTAGTTACAGTTAGAATTGCAGTCGAGCAGATAGCAAGCGTGCATTTAGGACTGGTGTTAGAACAATCTTTGAAAATGTAGCTTATACGATCTGGAGAGACTTGTGTTGGTTAGACAGTTCCATTGTGTTTAAGCATTTGAATTTAGCGTAGACAATTGTGTTTATTGGCTGTGGTGTTGTATGTGTTATTAAACCGCCACTGTGTTTTTGGAAGCTCTTGTTGTTAAGTTCTTGAGTTAGATGTGTTGTGTTTATGTTAAGCAGTGTTTGCAGAAGGCCAGATAAGAGGAAGTTCGTTTCATTGGTGTCAGAAGTGGGATTTCTAATGGCTTCTGTGAAACTGCTTAGTGAACTTAATCTAAAAGAACTTAGACAAGAGGTTCGTGAAAGAGGTCTACAGCTTGATGGGAACAAAGAAACGCTAACAAAACGTCTCAGACAAGCCCTGCTGGAAGAAGATGAAGAACCGGACTCGTATCAAGTTGAAATTAAGCCAGATGTCAGAGTGCTCATGAGTGCCGTGATTGAACAGATGAGCTCGATCCAGGAAAAGTTAAGTACGACGCTGAAAATTGTCAACGAAACGTTTGGTACCATGGTTAAACAGATAGGTACCAGTACTGTGCAGAACAAGACTGACAAAACGTTTGGTACCATGCAGAACCCGACAGACGAGTCGATTGGCTCAAACAACAAGAAGCCTGACGTTTGCTGTGACAACGATGAGCACAGATCTGATATGAGAACCTCAACTAGCCAGACAGATCAAGACAACGTTGGGTCTGAGTCCAAGGCTGTTGCTTTGGACCTTAAAGACTTCTGTCTATCTGTCAGTGTCTACGAGAGGAACTCGAATCATGATTACTGCACTCGTGCGTTTGACAAGAACTGTACGTACGTAGCATCACAAGGAGACTGTGAATGCCAAGAAACATACCAACAAGGTCTGGACTTAACAGAAGCTTGTCCAGCTGTCAGGGTCAGCTCGAGAAGCCCTGGTGATAATCAAGGAAGCTTAATAGAATCTGATGCTAAAGTTGATAGACCTTTGCACGTTGAATGTTATCAACCTGCCTCACAGTCGAGTCATTCAGACTCGGATGAAGGTACTGACGTGTTTGACAACTTACCTTCATGTGGACATGCAGCTCATTCGCAAAGCATCCATCGAAGAAGAATTCTGAAGCAGCTTGTTAGATCATCAGTCTTGATGACTACAGCTAACAAATACACTAGTTTCCTATGTGCTAAGTTGCTGCCATCAGCATTGATCAACAAGAAAGCAAGCCAACGACAACGATATCAACGTACACGTTCTCTCAACCAAAGGAAGACCAACTGGTGCATGAGAAAGAGACATTCACTGGGTGGAACACAGATGGCTTCATCGAGATGGCAGTATAAGCCCATTGCCCCTACCACAGATAGACCCCCACATGCAACGATGAACATTCACAGCCCATGTTGTGAGTTAGATTTTGTCCGTGACGAACAAATCAAAGAAGGGGGCAATGTTACATCTCCAGTGGTGGACTGAAATGTGTGTATGTGTGAGACCCACTGATACAGGTGTTGTGTATTTATATTTCTTGTTGTGTGTTGTGAACTGATCTGTTC
>JADKLZ010047475.1:46829-61499 GCA_021533235.1 Biomphalaria straminea | reverse complement strand
TATATATATATATTCTCAGTGCAAACCACAGAATTATATATATATAACCAGAACAAGCATAATTATTGTCCGCAGGTGGTAGATTTTCGGATTTTGATTTTCTGTGGTGTGCACTGAATTACCTATAGAAAAGTGGTTGCACAATATGTTGTTCGCTGCTTAAAGCTGAACTAATTATCAATTTCGACTATCGGAGATTTTTACTTAAAACTCAAAAATGTCTTAGACCCTAAATTGAATTTTTTAAATTGCCAGCTAAATTAGAGATACCAAGAGTAGAGCTTAAACAAGATTACAAAGAGAGTTTGTGTGATACACAAATTCAGAGGCGGCCCCCGACGGAGTCAATCCCTGTTAGATCCACCTATTCGCAAGATGTTTCGGATGTTCCTTCTAAGTTGAAAATAATTAACTTCTCGCTGGACGACGGAGGATGGCGAGAAGGGTATAAACCTGCCTTATCTTGATGTTTGCGCACTAGACTGTAGTTCGGATTTATCGTTGGTCCCTGGCTCAATTCCTGCATGCTCCCATCCTTAAACAATCGCAATATTTCTGAAAGAACAGTAAAGGTTAAATTATATTTTCAAAAGCTTTTAGTGTTTTTTTTATCTAACCGTGACGGACAGATCAACCAACAGACAAAACGCACAAAAATATGCTTCTTTCATTCTAATGGGGGCACTAAACAATTTTTGTTTTTAAAAATCTGATTTAAAAAAAAAATAAAAAATTAGTTGAGAATCATGTCATTGCTAGTACACGAAAGTCGCTGCTATAAGTTCATTTTAAAAAATGTGCGTGATATCCGCGTGTGAAGAGCATTTCTTATAGTAACATTTCCTCCCTTATATTTACGTAATTGCTTCCAAATTGGTGTTTTATTATAAAAAAATCGCTTGCATAATAATTTGCATAAATTAAACGGTTTGCTTTTAGAAAACTAAAAGTAGCCATTGCACCTAAACTTTTCAAGCCGCATTTAATGGTGAAAAAATATTTTTCGTATCTCTTCTAGTTTTGGCGCTCTGAGTGTGACAGACGGACAGACAGACAGAAATTCATTTTAAAAAATGTGCGTGATATCTACTTGCCAAGAGCATTTGTTATAGTAACATTTCCTTCCTTAGATTTACGTAATTGCTTCACAATTGGTGTTTTATTATTAAAAAATCGCTTGCATAATAATTTTTATAAATTAAACGGTTTGCTTTTAGAAAACTAAAATTAGCCGTTGCACCTAAACTTTTCAAGCCGCATTTAATGGTGAAAAAATATTTTTCATATCTCTTCTAGTTTTGGCGCCCTGAGTGTGACAGACTGACAGACGACATACGGACATTTTGCACAAACCTAATAGCGGCTTTTTCCCCTTACGGGGGCCGCTAAAAATATTTTTGCTGTATTTAAGGTATACTATAACTTCTCGTAATGTTTAAAATCTTAGCTTGTCAATATTTTTTTTCCTTTTCACCGGAAACACCAAAAAGTATGTCTATAGGTTTTCCTCCAATAGACAGATGGGATTCCCACTAAGAAATGAGACAAACATCCTTACAAAATCTAAAAAAGATTCTAGAAATAAAAAAAAAATCACTCTTTGGGTCAGGATTTTGTTATTTTAAGATTACAAAAGAGATACAAGAAACTGTTAACAAAGACAAATAGACACAAAAACTCTTTTGCTCCTCTGGCAATCAGATCATTAAATAGAAACAATCTAATGTAAACTTTTTACATGTAACTTGTGAGTGAGTGTGGTATTATTATTATTATTATTATAATAATTGGCTAGCATTCGGCCACTCAGAATCCAGGGGGTGCACGTGAAACACTTTGCACCCCCGTTCAGGCGCCCATGGCTTCTACAGATCTATTAGCATCAGGATAATTAGCTCTAAACAAAAACTTATCCACAGATTTCATGATGTTTCTTTGTAAATATAGACTTGTCATATATATGTATACAGAAATTATCTATTTTGTCCAATACGTCTTTTTGTGACTTGGTTTTGTTAGTTATAATGTTAGTTATAATCACAACTTAGTCCCAAAGAAATTATTTTAAAGTAATTTTTTTTTTTGTAAATTCAGGTAGTTAGTATGACAGAAATAAATTACTTATTTAAGTAATACAGCTTATTTTTTTAAATTGACATGAAACCAAAAACCATTTGCATACATGTATTGAAAACATGGCAATAAGACACCTCTCTTACTAAATAATTGTAAAAATGGTGTATGAAAAAAATGCTTAAAGAGTTGATTTTTTTCTTTTTCACAAAATAATAAAGTAGCTTTTGCATCAGAAATTTAAAGGTCTAAAATTTTATGATGACGTATTTTTAAAATATCGTTTCTAGTTAACGAGATCTAAACGGGACGGATCGTCGAACAGCCAGACTACAAAAAAGCGTCTATTTTCCTTTCGGGGGCCACTAAAAATAAAATAAAAAAACTAAGCATAAAATTATACTTGTTCTAAATTTTTTTCAAAATCACAATATACAACCATACTTGTGAGGTCCTACTTATTGTTGGTAATAGAATGGCCAAAACTTTATAAATGATATTTTGAAAAATGAGCAGTTAATTTAATTTTCATCTTTTCCTATTTATTATTTTTTTAAAATTAACGTAAAGATTTTTACTTTTTATACATTGCCTATATTACAGTCAACTGCAAATCTTCATGGTGGAGATGTAATGATGGATTATGTATTAAAGGAAACTACAGATGTGATGGAAATTTAGACTGTAATGACAAAAGTGATGAGTTGAATTGCAGTAAGTTATATGAACTGTTTTTAGCATTATAATATTGTATATTACTATTGACTTATTAATAAATATCGAGGTTACAAAGACAGTTTGTGTGGAAAAACAAAATCAAAATGGCCCCCGAAATGGTCCACCCAGGCAGGTAAAAAGGCCGTTCTTAATATTTTCGGAAGGAACATACGAATGAAATTCTATGAAAGACAAATGAAAAGAGAAGAATGGAGAAATAATGTTGACAGATCTTGTGTGGTGCCCCAGCGGTCAAGCAGACCAAGAAATAGGTGAACGTGAATGTGAAGTTAGATGTGAATCTGGCCTAACGGATGTCTTATAATGAATATTTAATTGATCTAATTGTTTTGTAAAGGGTCAATCTCTTATTCAAAGCCCAAAGACAAAAAAAAAGTTTTCGTAAAAATAATTTTTAAAAAATCCTACGGCAATAATATGATAATCGGGGGTGCGGCTGTGGTCAAATGGTTAAGCGCTTGGCTTCCGAACCTGGGGTCCTGGGTTTGAATTCCGGTGAAGACTGGGATTTGAATTTCGGAATTTTTTTTTAGGGCGCCCTTGAGTCCACCCAACTCTAATGGGTACCTGACTTGAGTTGGAGAAAGTAAAGGTGGTTGGTCGTTGTGCTGGTCACATAACACCCTGGTCGTTAACCGTTGGCCAAAAAAACAGATGACCTTAACATCATCTGCCCCAAAGATCGCAAGGTCTGAAGCAACACTTTTTTTTACTACTTTTACTTATTGATTGTTGTTTTAATTTTTTTCCATTTTTTTTCTATTTAAAAAAAAGTAAACATATTCTTTTGTAACTGTAGAAGTTAGTATAACGGAATTTACTTATCTTAGCGATACAAATGTAAATAAATAATTAAATAAATATGGTCAGTAGTTTATTTAAAAAATTAGATTTTTCGCTTTCAGAAAAGAAAAATGTAGCCGTTATATCAGAACTTTGATTGTAAAGGCTGTTGGTCGTTGTGCTGGCCAAATGACAGCCTCGTTAACCGTGGGCCACATAATCAGATGACCATCAGAACTTTGAATGGTCTCAAATATTATGATGTTGGACGTTCACTATCTTTTCTTAGTTTACGAGATCTAAACGGGACAGACGGACGGACGATAGAAAAGATATTCCACACAAAACTAATAGCGTCTTTTCTCCTTTTGAATGCCGCTAAAAATTATTTAATTTTAATTCTGATCGCTGATTCTTGATTCGTCAACTCATTTCACTGACCAATTAAAAATTAACCTATTCGTTACATGATTTCGTAAACCTGACTTCAAAAACCTTCGTGGAAATTACTTACAAAACTCTTGATTAACATTTTCACACTATATATTCACAAAGTCTACTTAGCACAATGAAGTAACTATTTTATCTGACACGAAACCATCTGAACAATACTCTGTGATCGTAGCACTTTCACGTACTATAAATTTTGTCTTGAGACGATGTGGTAATTGTTATTTCTTCTTCTTTATGACAATTGTCGCTGATGCCAGCAACTTGACAGATAGAGAGGTTTAGAAAGCCCTTGTTGTTGTCGTCAAAGCAGTTGGTGCTATCTAAACATACAAAATATAGTATTCTTCTTCTTCTTCTTCTTCGCTCTCATTGTAATGTTGGAGGGTTCAGATCACTACACCAATATCTGAGATGAACTGCGCAGTGGTTTCCAAGTCAGGGAGCTCTCCATATAGTTTTCTTTCTATTGGGGTGTTTTGCGGCCAGTGTCTTAGACCGGCCTCTTGGTACAGAGCGCAGTCTTGGAGGACATGGCCGGCATTCTCTGATGACACTCCACATGGGCAGATATCACTGGTTCCAATTTTGAGCTTCCGGTACATGTGTTTTCGCATTCTGTTGTGTCTTGTCCTAAGTCGAAAGATTACACGTTGATCTTGTAGGGATAGCTTATATTAGGCATCATCTTTCTTGTGATTTGGATGTGAGCTTGTCCATTTCTCATTTATTTTGTTTATAATTAATTTCTTCATTTCTTCCAGGTAGAGTGCAGAGTTGATTTGTGAGCCACTTCTTCCACCCTTAGCGAGTGTGTCAGCCTTCTCGTTTCCCTCTAGTTGAATATGAGCTGGCACCCACTGAACAGCGGTCTTTCTGCTGTTGTTGTTGAGTTTTGTCAGTGCTGCTCTGAGGTTTTCAACACAAGAGAAACCAGAGTTTTGCAAGCCTTGGAGGGTTGTCTTCGCATCGGTTAGTAGGACAATCTGACTGTGTGGGGAACAAGGATGATTTGCTAGCATGGTAGCAGCTAGTGTTAGTGCTTCCCTTTCTGCTCTGTGGCTGTCAGAGAGCTCACCAGTTGCAAAGGATTTTTCTAGTTTTTCTCCATCTGGCCATTCAATGAGAATTACAGCTCCTCCATTTGTGGTGGCTTTATGGGATGTTCCATCGGTGTAAACTCTGATCCACTGATCGCTAGGATAATTGGTTTGAAGAAAACAGTTCACTATTTCCTTGAGCTCTGTTGGTCTGTAGTCAGATTTTCTTTTTATGTTTTCAATATGGAAGAGGGCTTTCGTCCCAGAGTAAAGATTCATTATGGTGTATCGAGGATTTTAGAGTTACATTTTCGAGTTGGTGTTTCTTTTTTAGGTTAACAGATTCCTGTATGAAATTGGTCCTTTTGAGACGGTTTTAGTGCCAGTTTTGTTGATTTTGGTCTTGAGTGGGTGCCTTTCCAAGGTTTCAAATTTGGTAAATTGGGAGAGGATTTTTATTTCTCTTCTTTCATCCAGAGAGATCAGGGCAGCAGTTTCCTCCATAGCTCTTATGGGTGTTGTTTTCATTGCTCCTGTCATTATCCTTAGACCACTATTTTGAACTTTGTCTATTTTTCTAAGGTTGGTTTGGGCGGCTGAGCCCCATGCTGTGGCACCATATTCTAATACAGGTCTTACATAACTGGTATATGTCTTTTGTTGTGGTTAGCTCCCCAATCTGTGCCAGCTAATTTTTTCATGAGAGATAGTCTTTGGATGCCTTTACTCTGTGTTTTGATATTTGGTTTTTCCAGGTTAGTCTTGGGTCATAAGTGACTCCAAGATATGTAGGGCTGTCATTTTTTTCGAAAGCCTCCTTATCTAAAGTTAATTATATTGTTTGTTGTTTTGTTGACAGTGAAAATATGGTATATGTTGTCTTTTTTGTGTTGATGGACATGCCCCAGTCTTTGGACCACTTGTTGAGTTTATCAAGAGCATCTTGTAATCGAAATTTAGATGTTCCTACATATTCTTCTGTGCTAATTAAGGCAAGGTCATCTACATACATGCTACTTTTAACTTTTCTTGGTAAGTTTTGATTTAGATCATTTATGAATATTAGGAAAAGTGTTGGGGATAGGACTCCTCCTTGCGGACGTTTTTTATGCCCACTGTGTGGCTTCTTTGTCCTTGCATGCAAACTAAGGCTTTTCTATTATTCAGATATTCCTTTATCCAGTTATACATTCTGTGGGATATGTTATGCTGGATTAGTTTGAGTAAGAGACCTTGTTCCCAGACTTTGTCAAATGCTTTTTCTAAGTCAACCCACACAATCGTTGTTGGTTTCTTTTCTTGAAAGCCGTCTTCTATTTCTTGTGTGATGAAGGCTATTTGATCTTCTGTTGATCTTCCTTTTCTAAAGCCAGCCTGGGCTTCAGTGAGTAGGTTATTTGACTCAAGGATCCAGGTGAGTTTATTATTTACCACTCTTTCCATAAGTTTGCAAGTACAACTAGTGAGGCTGATGGGGCGGTAGCTATCCAGTTTATTTCTTGGTTTGCCATGCTTTAGAATAGGGATCATAATGGCTTTTTTTTCCATATGTATGGGATTCTGCCTGATTTCCAGCTAGCATTGAATATTTGTAGCAGTTTTTTTTTGCTTGACAACCGTAGTGAAGAAGCATGTCATTTGATATTTTGTCTGGGCCCGGGGCTTGTTTTGGTTTGAGGATTTTTAGGGCTTCATCTAGTTCCTTCATTTTAAGATTTGTGGTCATTCCCAAGGAGTAAGCTGGATTGTTTTCTTTATTTTTTTCTTGGGTTTCTGAGTTTACATCTTTATTTCTGCTTTCATTGGTCTGTATTTGGCCTACGCTTTGGAAAAATCTAATGAATTCATTAGCTGCTTCTTGTCCTTTCAGGGGTTTGTTGTCCTTTTCTATTACTATGGGTGTTGTTGTGTTTTCTTCCTGGTTGAGACATTTGGCTATACGCCAGAGTTTGTGGCCGTCTCTATCTACGTTTAGTTGTTCTGTTTTTTCATGCCAACGTTTCCTCATAGCGGAGAGGTAATTTTTCCTGAAAACTGCGTTAGCTGCTTTTAGATTTATGTTGTTTTCTATACAAGGGTTATTTTCTACTGTGTTTCTGGCTTCAATAGTGGCATTGTGGAGTTCTTGTAGGTGATCAGACCAGTTGGGGATATAATCTTTTCTTGCTCCTCTAGGAATTGATTCCTTAGCCACTAGGAGGATTGCTTTGGAGAAAGCTGAGTATGATTTATTGACCTGATTTGATTTGCAGTTTATTGAAGTGATGTATAGGTCTGTGAGCTTTGAGAATAGGTTCCAGTTAGCTTTAATTGTAGTTCCATCTGGGGATGGTGGAGTTTTCTGATATTTTGAAGGAGGTATCAATATTGATTAAAATGGGTCTGTGGTCACTAGTGGCTAGCTGGTCTGCAACTTCTCTAGTGCATTTTTTTGGATATGTTGTCAGTTGCAAAGGCTAGGTCTGGTGTGGTTGATGTTAGCCAAGCTCTTGAGAAAAAGGTTGGTTTATCATCAGGTTTATTAAGCAGGATAAGTCTGTTCTCCGCTTGCCATTCTTCAATTTCTTCTCCCCTGGCATTGAGGTCTTGGTATCCCCAGCTCTGAGAGTGACTATTCATATCCCCTAAGATAAAACATTCTTCTTGATCAGGTATTTGTACGTGGTCAATCTATATTTCCTTGTCTGGTGGGAAGTAGCAGTTAAATACATTAATATTTCCAACTGGGAGAATCAGCTTAGTTCCCATTATTTCTGAGTCTGCGAAGCTGAGTTATGTCTGTGGTAGGGATGTCATTTTTAATGAGGGTGAGGATTCCTCCTTTGGGTCTGGTTTCTCGATCTTGTCTGATGCAGGTGTAGCCTCTAATGGAGAAACGTAGATTACTGTTCAAATGAGTTTCTTGGATGCAGGCTACATCAATTTCTTTATCATGCAGAAATATTTTTAAAGCTTCTTTTTTCTTTTGGATGCCCTCTGCGTTCCATTGTAGGATTTTTAGACTTTTGATCTTGGAGTGTTGGCCAGTAGTTTTTACTTTCTTGTCCCTGCTCCTGGCTCCACAGGCAGAGATAGAAGAACCACCAGCTCGCTTGTGTGGGCTCCTTCGAGGCGGAGAGCCCGGCCCCCTACCTGCGCGACGGGATTCCACAGGCAGGACGCCACATCTATTAGAATCGTTACTGAACTCCAACATAGATGAGGTTGCGTGTCAATGTGTTATGCGCCAGGAGGCCCATCGACTCCGACTTCAGCCTGCTTTTCTTTCTGGGTGTGCTCCCATAGCCTTTGATCATCCAAGATCATCTGCAAGGCAGCAGGTGTTTATTTTCGGAATTTTCTCACGTAGATGAACTGCTATCCCTAGCTAACGAGCCTCATCTACCCGGGTTTAGAGTTAGGGCGCCCTATACTCGCTTTTTGCAATCATTTCCCTGGATTTCTGAGATGTTCTTAGTAAATATTCTAACCACTGGAATACTCCACCTCATCCTCCATGACTGCAAACCAGTTGGTCCACGGCTGTTTATTTGGTATTCACAGCTAACCCTTATATCTAAGGGTCTTTCCCCTATCCGCCACCTGGGCACGTGCTTGGTAGAAGGTGGAAGCTCCCCTAAGCAAAATATAGTGATTCTCTATATTCCAATAAAAAAATTTTAAAGAAAAAAAACATTGTTCTGACGGTTAAAAACTCTTGATCAAGTCTAGAACAGTATATGTACACAATAATCAATTAACCCTATCTACATGCCACACACACACACACATCATATAAACACAACACAAATACAAAGCTAGCGATCTATCGAGCTGTCAGCCTTCCTACATTGCCTCAGAAACGTGGACAGTGTACAGAAAATATGCAAAGAAACTGAATATGTTCCATATGACATGTCTAAGAAAAATGGCAAGAAAAAAAAAGATACTAAAGTCCTTCGAAAAACGGGTCTGTAAAGCATCCACACAATTCTCATTAAAGTCTCAGCTGCTAAGGGCAGGACACGTCTGCTAAATTGAAAACCTCCACATCCCTAAATGACTCCTGTATGGCCTAGTAAGGGAAGGTAAGCGCTCGCAAGCGGGTCAAAGAAAACGCTTTAGGGACACCATCAAAGCTTCTGTGAAATCAGCATAGACCCAGCCCACTGGGAGACAAAGGTACACGACAGAGCGTCATGGCGTCTTGCTGTGAAAACTGTTGCTGAGGAAAAGAGAACGACACTGGCAGCAGAAAAACGCCAGAGAAGAAAAGCAAGGCCAATTACACTAGCGCCAGCTGTAGTAACATTCCGGGCTGCATAGGTCTCACCAGCCACATGAGGAGGCATAAAACCCCAGTGCTAAGTCCTCAGCCCACTGAATGAAAACGTGGTCATCATCGAACCACGATGGATAAAAACTATACATAAATTCTGTCGTCATATTAGACTTTTCTGTTTTAAAACGTCCTGTTTTCGTCTGGAAAATGAATGGGGCGGTAGAGTTAAAACGTTAATCCTCGCTCCTTTTTATAATTTCTACAAATGATTGCGTTTGGCATAAAAAAGGGGGGTCGGGCGACACGATAAAATAGTTTTTTTTATAGCATTTATACATTATATTAGTGACAATTATTTTTTATTTTGTAATTTCTTAATTAACTAAAATACAAAAAGAAAAGTATTGGTTCGTCCGATTGGCGGAAGGTGATTGCATGTATTGCCCCTATCACATGGTAGAACCCTTTTTCCTTTTATATTTACTGATGATAAAATTTGAGATCAGAGTGTCCGAGCGACATAATATACTAATGGGTTAAAACATCAATATGTAGTTTATATTATATAAAAATTCAAATAATATTGCTCAAATACTGTGATTTCTCCATAAAAATATGACCGCCTCCCCCATTCGGAGGGCTAGGGTAGGGAAGGCAGTAGAAGCAATCTCACACCCCCCTTATTGTATCGGCTAAGATACCAGAAGTGTAGCGATATAATATATAAATTATTTAGTAATTCAATTAATTTTGTTCACAATCTATGATTTCTAGATAAAACGAGGACCTCCGTCACCTCCCCTTTCCACTCAAAGGCTTTAGGTTGGAAGAGCATTAGATGCATTCGCCTCCCTTACTCCAACCAATCGACTAACAGGGGAACGACATAATATATATATATCGGATACAATATCAATAACTAGTTTTAATTATATAGATAGTTAAGATATTTAATTGATTCCATTAACAAGCTGTGATTTATACAAATAAATTTGACAGCCCCCCCCCCACTTGAAAGTTTAAGGTGGTTGATGGGGGCGGAATTGATATCATCGCCACCTCCCCATCCCACCAAATCGGCCAAGATACTAAAGGGGGAGCCAAATAATATAAAAATAGGTTGAAATATAATTAATTTGTAGATATTATTAACATAACTAATAAATTCGTATACAAATTGTGTGATTTCTTTACTAAAATTCGTCCTCCACCCCTACCGCCCCCATCCCTGGATCCGCCAGTGCATTAAATTAAATAACAAGATCCTAGATACTTTTTAAATCGCCACTATACAAAATCTTCTAACATACGGAATAACTTGTTGGCAAGGCAACGCTTCATCTAAACAGTTGCGTCGCCTAGAAAGATTTATAATCGCGAACATCTTGGAAGACAACAGCACACGCTCTATCGTAACTACGTCAAGTCGTCGCGAAGTGGGCGACTATTGTCAGTCAAGACTAGAGCAGAGCGATTAAAAAATGCGTGTGTTCCTTACTTGGTCAGACTATATCAACACAAACCTTTGATCAAGAAACATTAAAAGGACCAAGATGCCTGTTAGGCCTAATAGTGGCTGAATGAACTCTTTATGTTGTAACTGTTTTATTGATGTGAATGTTTCTTTTGTGTTGTTTTTATATGAGAAAAGAGTCCTTGTAATCACAACAAATTTCCGTAAGGATCACCAAAGTCTCAGTCTTAGAGATGTTAGTCTTTTAGAGGTCGGCCAAGTATGTAGTTAGAGTATACAAATAGTTTCAGTCCTTATAGTTCTCTGAAGTATCTAGACGTAAATAATTATTGGTCAATTAATTTATAAATTGACATAGAGTTCAGACATAAAGAAAGTACTGACTTAAAACTTACATGGCTCAATTTCTTTGTTTGTTTTTTTAGGTAGCTGTAACATGGATTCCTGGAAATGCAATAATAATGAATGTATTTTAGCTAAAAGGTTATGTAACGGATTTGACGATTGTGAGGACAAAAGTGATGAAACTAATTGTAGTAAGAAATAATAAGCATTACATTTATGTATAATTTCTATGATCTCTCTCTTTTACACACACAATACTATAAAAAAATATATATGTACCCCTGCATTTCTACGGTAAAAATAAATGTTATATACTCATTTGGTGACCTGTCAAAATAGAGTGGACAAAATAGCGCCGAAAAAAAAAAGCGCGGACGAAATAGCGCCGACAAAATAGCGCCGAAAAAATTGCGCGAAATTTCCTGATCAAATAGCGCAAGACAAAATAGCGTGGACTTATATATGATGTGTATAGCTTTACCGAATTATTAGTAATTTAATGTCCTGTGCATCATTTTCGTTGATGTCTCTATCTTTTTCAATATTAATAGAACTGGAATTATGCCATATTTGCAGAGAACGAGAGTACTTTAATTTTTATATCATTCCACTTTTTCACATTTGATTAAAATGCATAGCTTGCTAAAATAGGATTTTGAAATGTTGCGACCAGACTGAAATAGAAAAATACGAAAGTGTGTTTTAAACACTGTTTACTTATATCTCACAAGAGATTATAAAAAGATCAACAGACAAAAAAATTGTAACGTAACAATAAGTAATATTCCCATTCGTGTGTAGTTTTAAGGTGTTATTTACGGACTGACCGCTTGTGTAAGGTCAGGTCAACCCGTGAACAAATTCAAAACTTCGGCACTAAATGACGTCCTGACTTTTAGACTGGCTTTACTTAATAACGTGTTGACTGAAACATAGTAGACGAATATCTCAGGCTTGAATTAGACTTAGTTATGTCCCTTTTAATGACTTACTCTTGTAGAGAGAAATAAAAACTTGATAAACTTGACGCTTTTACTGGCGAAAAAAAAAGTTTCACCATGTTCACGTGTGCTTCCAACTGTAAATAGTGTTCCTCAGTGTGTCTCAGTCTCCTAGCCTGACGAGGCGCAAATATTTCGACGATTATTAGATGAAAAACATAAACTGCTTTGAATCCATCTTTAGGTGCAATAGTTACTGCCCTTGACCGAACGAAACCTCAAAGGTCGATAATAATACTAGTTAAATAACACAGATTGTCTTGAATCCACTCGAAGCGACAAATGATAAATGACAGGTACAACGATACCTGCCCGGACGAGATCCCAATAATGTCAGTATTCTTTTCTCTGCTTGAACTGGTTATACTTTATTTCTGTTTAATAACTTTAACGTACAACAGGTACAACAGACCTGCCCTGACGAAGTCCTCAGATATGGGTTCAATTTATTTATGTTTGGCTCTTAGTTCCGTAGGGGATTTAAATATTCCTTTAATAACAATTATTTAATGCTCGGTTATTATTAAATGACACTTGCTACGCATATACTTGTTACACAAATAGAAACACTGAATGTATATATATACTTTAACTCCCGTTTAAATGAAGCCAAACATGAATAATGTATTAAACTATTAAGCACACAATGAATTATGAATACACAAGACCAGTCCAGGAAGCACACTTCCAACCTTCCTGGACCGGGAGCAAAACCTTACTGACTTAACACACTCTCTCGCACATTCAACTAACACTAAATCATTCAGTCATAAGACGTGCAAACGAGTATTCACATTCACAAGGTAACATAAAACTATCATACCAAAATAGCAACTTAACAATCATTCTCGCCATACCTCACCCTGACTACCCATAGACTATATATATATGAATGCCAACTATGCGCACCAAGCCTATATTTTGCCTATATTTTGCAATTAAATAAGTCCCGTCCATAGACATAAATAAATAAAGAGACCAATAAGAGAGTTTTATGAAACGAAAATTTGTGAATTGCAATTGTGTGTACTTTTTTATGTTTATAAATTTTGTTTAATCTCTAAGACTGAAGATCATGCAATTTTTTTTAATTTTTCATGATTCGGAAATCCGAATTCAATAGATATACATGTTTCCAGTAGAGGCACTAATAGCAGACCCCAAAATATCAGCTGAAATGCTGCACCCACTGCTATGCAAGATTTGGGAACAAGAACAGGTCCCAAAAATCTGGAAACTGGGTTATCTAATGTAACTACCCAAAAAAGGTGACCTTACCCAATGCAACAACTGGCGAGGAATAATGTATCTGTCAACCCTTAGCAATGTATTAACTAGGATAATATTAGAACGCCTGAAAGATGCTCTAGACAAAAGACTAAGACCAGAACAGGCTGGATTCCGTAAGGAGAAATCATGCACTGACCACATTGCTACACTACGTATTATCATAGAACAATCTATCGAGTGGCAATCTCCTCTGTACATGACCTTTGTTGACTTCGAGAAAGCCTTTGACAGTATTGACAGAGACATAATCTGGAGACTGATGAATCACTACGGAATCCCAAACACAGTTATACGATGACTCATCTTGTCAAGTAATACACAATGGTAAGCTGACCAACCCTTTTCAAGTAAAAACAGGAGTAAGACAGGGATGTATGCTTTCGCCCTTGATATTTTTACTGGTGATTGATTGGGTCATGAGGCAGACAGTCTAAAATAATAAAAGCGGCATACAGTGGACACTAACACAGCATTTAGAAGACCTGGATTTCGCCGATGACATCTGCCTTCTCTCCCATACGCAACAAAATGCTCAGACCAAACTCACCAGACTCTCAGAAATAGCAAAAAGGACTGGACTTCTAATCAATAAAAAGAAAACAGAAGTTATGAGGATCAACAATAGACAAGAGAACCCAATCATGCTACAGGGAGAAAACATCCTTGATACAGACCACTTCACCTATCTCGGAAGCAGAGTTAGTAAAGACGGTGGAGCTGATGATGATGTACTAATTCGAATAAATAAAGCTAGGTTTGCCTTCTCAACTCTTCAAACAATCTGGCGCTCCAAGGCAATATCTCTACATAACAAAATAAGAATCTATAATACTAACGTTAAGTCTGTTCTCCTTTACGGTTCAGAAACTTGGAGAGTCACTAAAAGAAATACGGAAAAGCTCCAAACTTTTGTTAACAGATGCCTACGCCGGATATTAGGAATTAGGTGGCCAGAAAAAATAACCACTACCGATTTGTGGAAAAAAAAACTAGACAAAAGCCCATAGCACAAGACATTACCAAACGAAAATGGAGCTGGATAGGACACACCCTGCGAAAACCAGCTACCAATGTTGCAAGGCAGGCTCTTGACTGGAATCCACAAGGAAAGAGGAAAGTAGGCAGACCCAAGCAAACCTGGAAGAGGTCAGTCATCAGTGAAGCTGAGGGTACTGGAATGACATGGGAGCAGATGAAGAAAGCTGGTCAGAACCG
>JADKLZ010047475.1:27805-46819 GCA_021533235.1 Biomphalaria straminea | reverse complement strand
ACCGCAATGGGTCCCGCACTTTCTTTGAACCCGTGCTAATTTTTGGTTGCATAAATTATTAAATTAAACCATTTTATAACATATAAAAGATTTCTAGCGGCCTCTTGATTTACCAGGAGCCCCTGGAAATCTCCTGAAATGTTATTAAATATAGGCATACGAAAAAGTCCTGGAAATCTCCGGAATTTATTAAACCAGTGAAATTATTATTTTAACGTAATTTGTATTATTAATTAAAATACTTCTAAATTCAAACCTGAGAGTAGACTCTATTTGTGTATTGTCGTTCTAGTTTCAAGAGTCTTACAGCTCAATAATCTGGAAATACTTTTAATATTATGACAAATTGAGACAAATTGAGAAGAAGAGAATTATATACACCACATTCATTCACAGAATAGCGTATGCTATGCTATTATTTTAATAAAAATAGTGCGGATTTGGATACACCATTTAATTTCCATTCACACCATGCTGCGCCATGGGATCTTCCCTATTTCCTTGTTGCTTGTTTGAACTTTTGATCCTGTCGACTTTGAGAATGGGGTCCATTCACCAAATGTAAATAAACAAATTTAGCCACGTCATAATATTGATAAAATAGTGAAAAATACGGATCACGTGACGCGTAATTTGTATAGAACGTATAGAGAAAATGTTGTTTGTTTACGTTTGGTGAATGGACCCCATTATATATACTAGTCGACCGGCGGCATAGCATACGCCGCTATTTTCCAGGGCAGGCCTTAGGCACTGCAACATATGCGACCGCAGTGGGTCCCGCACTTTCATTGGACCCGTGCTAATTTTTTAGGTGTATAAATTATTAAATCATGTTACATGAATTTAATTCCTTTTTCCAGTCTATATTTATTTATTTCTATGCTATTATGTGAATGAAAATTGTTCGGATTTGGATACACCATTTCTTCTCATATATATAGTTTTTTCCATTGTGGTTCGATGATGGCCACTTTGTAATCCAGGGGACTGAGCGTTTTGCACTGGTGAGACCTATGTGTAATGGTGCTGTATGGGTGGATCAATTGTAGCTGAAGTATTTCTAAAGATGATTAATTATACTAGATGCGTGCGTACCTTGTAAGATGTATTCTATTCGCGAGTTAAACAAACACCATCACAAGATATAGACAAGCTACCAACAAGAACGAAGACTTGAATAACAAAGTTGACTCAAGGTGAACAATTAGCAAGATTTATTTACAAGATGGGCCACAGTCTAGTCAGTCGATAATCATGATTTATTCAACTCGAGATTCTAGTAGTAACTGATTTCCTATACGTCAAAGTAGGACGTAATCATCTTCTTTTTTTGAAGTAATGTCTGTATTGTATAAGATAAGAAGATAAGATTACCAGCATCGGCAAATTCTTTTTTTTTGTTCATAAAATTGACCAGAGCTGAGCGATCGATAGGAGGTATAAAGACCCACCAGTATGTCCTTAGTTTCCGTAATTCTATGCTTATGAGACATGGGTATTATACAGATAGCAAATGAGACTACTTGAACGCTTTCACCACAGATACTTGGAGAAACGGAGGCTAGATGGCACTACACGCAACGATGTATGGACAGTATAGAGCGATAGTCCGACAGTTACGCTGGGCAGAGCACTTATCCCGTATGGGGGACGAACGTATGCAAAAAGAAGTATTTTTTGGTGGACTATAAGGTGGTCGACGTAACAGAGCTGCCCCATGGAAACGCTTTAAAGACCAGCTTAGGCATCAACTTGCATTAACTGACATAGAAGAGGGCACCTGGTTGCATGTAGCTTCAGAACGAGACAGCTGGAGGTCACTTACAAAGGCCGCGGGATACACATTTGAGACCAAATAAATAATCCGCTGCCGAGGACAGACGTAGACGCGAAAAAAATCTATATCGACTACCGGCGGACAATTGTCGCAGCAGGGGCTGCGCAGGCTCAGGAAATACTGCATTCCGCATTAATATTCGGATTCGAAGACAATCATTATTATTATTATGATTAACCGATAAGATCAATTACAAATCTATTTTTCAATTCTTTATACCTTGGAATAATGCATGCGTAGTCTTACTATCTTACATTATAATATTTGATAATATAATAGCTCGTGGAACAACTATTCAAGACTAATAGCCAGTGGCGTAGCGTAGGGGGGGGGAGGGGGGAGGTTTTCAAAATCCCCCCGGGCCCCCGCCTAGGGGGGGGGGCCCAAATGAGTGTTTCAAAATACATACATTAATATATTTGATTGACAAATAGTGTCAACGGGTGTATTTTTTTTCAACATTTATGGATTATATTTATATCAAATACTAAATCTAGATGTAGGTCTATCAGTACGTTGACTTTGTTGACATTTTAAAATATTTTTTTCCCAGAGAGATCAAAGTTGTTGTTTTTTAAAGTTAGTTTTACATTTTAAAATACAAATCTTTAATAGATTTGTTGCCGATTAAAGAGATCAAACATGTTCTGGCAGCAAAAACATAAAAACAAAAACTCTCTTTGTTGCCACGAATAAAACTGTATGATATACAGCAGTAGCGGCCTTAGGGGTGGCAAATGGAGCGCCTGTGGGGGCCCCGCGATCGTAGATTTTATTGTAACGAACTTGATCACTACACATTTTCCAAATAAAATCCGATAAGACGTCGATGTTTGAATACAAAATAAACTCTTTGGATTGATTACTTTCGCCTAAGTGTTTTATATGATTCTGTGCATAGACATCTTGAGGCTATGGGAGTATTTTTCTTTTAAACTTTTTAAACTTCAAAGGAAATCTTTTATACAGAACAATAACAACGAAGTATATACAACAGTAGGCAAACAGTACCTAAGTAATATTCTGTTTTGTAATAAAAATAAGGCCCACAGTGTTAAAAGCGGACATAATGAATTGTTATTGTTGGAGGCTAATGACAGCGTTAGAGACGGATTAGCCCGTTAGCGTGATGTGGTACGGTTTATATATAGTCTACCCTTACGGCTCAGGGCCCCGCACAAGACTAGGGTCCAGGGCCTGTCGCACTGTGTTTTTTTATCTAACCGTGACGGACAGACCAACCAACAGACAAAACGCACAAAAATATGCTTCTTTCATTCTAATGGGGGCACTAAACAATTTTTTAAATCTGATTTTTAAAAAAGTTTAAGAAATTAGTTTAGAATCATGTCATGGCCGGGCTTTACGCTAGTACAGGAAAGTCGCTGCTAAAAGCTCATTTTTAAAAATGTGCGTGATATCTACATGCCCAGAGCATTGCTTATAGTAAAATTTCCTCCCTTACATTTACGTAATTGTTTGAGAATTGGTGTTTTGTTATTAAAAAATCGATTGCATAATTAATTTTATAAATAAACGGTTTGCTTTTAGAAAACTAAAAGTAGCCGTTGCACCTAAACTTTTCAAGCCACATTTAATGGTGAAATAATATTTTTCGTATCTCTTCTAGTTTTGGCGCCCTGAGTTTGACAGACGGACAGAAGTTCATTTAAAAAAATGTGCGTGATATCTACATGCCGAGAGCATTTCTTATAGTAACATTTACTCCCTTACATTTACGTAATTGTTTTAGAATTGGTGTTTTGTTACTAAAAAATCGCTTGCATAATTAATTTTATAAATTAAACGGTTAGCTTTTAGAAAACCTAAACTTTTCAAGCCGCATTTAATGGTGAAATAATATTTTTCATATCTCTTCTAGTTTTGGCGACCTGAGTGTGACAGACGGGCAGACGGACATTTTGCACAAACCTAATAGTGGCTTTTTCCCTAACGGGGGCCGCTAAAAATCAAACAAGAACATAAAATTAAAATAGTGTTTATTTTTCAAAAAATAAAATATGCATTCTCTGTTTGGGACCTCTAAATTCAAGAAAACGGAGAAACTAGAAAAAACAAAAAAAAATGAATAATTTTTTAACTGAATACGATAAGACCTTATTATCCAGAAGAGTAAATCTAACAAAGGCAAGATGTATATTCCCATTTGATTAGAGTAGCACAAAATTATTAACATCACTAAACTTAGAGACATTTCTGGAAAGCGGAATAAAATTTAAAGTAGCTACAATACATGAAACGCTGAACCAATTTTAAAATACAAAAAAAAAAAAAACAAAAAAAAAAACTAATGAAATACTCAGAAAGACACAAATAGTGCATTGCTTATTCCATATACTAGAAGAAACTAAAAAGAGAGCTCTTTCTTCCCTAGTGCCATTAGAGAATTAATAGGTTGCCTGAATCAGACAGGAAAATCAACGTCTTAGCACTGTTTATAAAGTCACCGATAAACATGCGTGACTACATCAATAATTCCCCTTTCAATAATCTATAGTGCAAATGATGTAAAGGTGATCCGTTTCTGTGGCCTAAGGTTAACGAGAATGTCATGTGGCCAACACAACGACCAACCATCCTTACTTATCCCCTACTAACTTTAAGTATCCATTAGAGCTGGATTCCCACTTAGAGGTGCCATAATATCCCGAAATTAAAACTCCTAGTCCTCACCAGGATTCTAACCCTGAACCCCCGGTTCAGAAGCCAAACTTTTTACCACTCAGCCACCGCGCTTCCTACTAAACCACTAAGCAGGTAGTAAATATTTGAGACGGATCTCAGTAAAGTCATCAAACTATCATTCATAAGTGCATCTTCCTTCCTCCTACTGTAGTCTAATCTTCTTGAAACAGAAGACATACAACTAAACATGATCTTGGTGAGGAAAGAGGGTTTAACAGGCGATGTGCTGAGATCACTACAGCGTTAACATATAAACTGATTAATGCTACGGAAAACTCGTCGAATCTTTTTTTTTTTACAACTCGTCTATTCAGCTTGCAAACTCTTTATGGAAACTGGAACCTGGGTGTCAATTGCTATTGACTATCGTTGACTTTTAGCACCAAACTGCTTGTAGACAACTAAACCGCTGTTGGCGTATTAATTCTATCTTTTAAAACAAACTTGAGATAACTGCAATAGCTTCTTTTGTGAACAATATTAAACATTACTTTTATTATAGTGTAGACAAAATCAACTTCTGATGAAATACGATAAATATAGTACACTTCTGTATAATTTTAAAAAGGTGTTTTGCACAAAATTGAACTCACTACAATAACACATCTTTTCAGTCTAATGTTCATGAGTCGCCTGTCCTAAATAAGACCGATGACGACAATGCCACTTATCTTGCATCATTTTTCTCACCGTCACCATAGAAATATATACACATACACTTCATAACAAAACGGATCTCGAAAACAGCTATAGAAATTTAACAGGCATATCTTTGAGACAAGAATTACTAGCAAATTTAATAAATTTAACTTCATGAAGAACAATACCGGAGAAAGTACACAAATCTAAACGCCCCTATCAATAGATCTCGAATATATGATTTGTCATTGTTAACTTGGAGGTGCGTTGGCTGAAGCGCTTGACTTCCAAACGGAGGTCCCAGGTTCGAATCCTGGTGAAGGCTGGGATTTTTAATTTCAGAATCTTTGGGCGACTATGAATTCATCCAGCTCTAATGGGTACCTGACATTTGTTGTGCAAAAGTTAAGGCAGTTGGTCTTTGTGCTGGCCACATGACACCCTCCCTCGAAAACCGTAGGCCACAGAATCAGATGGCCTTTGCATCATTTGCCCTATAGACCACAAGGTCTAAAAGGGGAACTTATTGTTAACTAACAAACTGTTTGTAGACACAGTTTAAAATATTTAAAATGGCATCATGTACACCTTTACCCTTTTAGTAAGCGAACTGTAAATGGTCCAACTTAACTACAAAAATCATTCAGATAAAACATTTAAACCAATTTTTCTAAACATTTAGAAACAATGGAAGCAAGTGCAGAAGGTCTAAAGTCATTCATTTCCTAGATGTTCAGCACATTCTTTTAAGATTCGCCCTTGTGGCCCACCAGGTTTCATTGGAAACATTAAATGCAAAGAACGTATATAAAAAACATCTTCCTTAATTATTACTTACTTTATTCGTGGTTTCAGTAACTGTTACAAAAGGAAACGATAGTAAGCCTATGGATGTCAGGTGTGTAAAATCATCCTGACCTGATACACAGTGGCTAAGTACGCATCTTAAGTAACAAAAAAAGTAATAAAAAGGAGTCAATTGACTGACAAAAAATAGCGTTATCAAATCCAGACACTTAACTGCAGGAGTAATATTTAAGTTAACATGTTAGGAAAAAGTAATTTAACCGTCATGATTACTTACAGTGTAATATCCTTTGTTAGCACGTTGTGTTTTTCTTTCAATCTGGCTTAAAAATGGTCAATGTCTATCAATAAATTAGGTCTCAAGGACCAAATAAATAAAATAAAGAGTAGGGGGTGTTTAGCTCTCCATTTAAAGATAGCTATGGTCGTGTCTTTTACGTGAATATAGATTTTTTTCTGCAAAATAATTAGTTACTGTCTTACTGGGCTATATAATCTCGCGGTTTGTGTTCTGTGTAGCTAAAGGTCATTCGTTAAGGTATGGTGTATCTTTAGTCCAGCTTACTAATGAAGATTTATATTCAAGTAGCTTGGCACACTTGAAAAGTTGTGGCCTCTAGCCCAGCCACGTGATTCTTACTGAGCAGTATAAGCTGGACAAAAGTATCGGCATGCAAAAGTAAATGCCGACTATAGGTCATTCAACTAAACAACAAATTTATGCAACGTGACCCTGCTAACTCTAAGGGTTAATCAACTAATATCAGCTGAGCAACAATTTTATAAAGTCAACAGTTTAAAAATAATATGAACTATAACAGTTCAATGAATGTGGGTTGACAGCTAGTAATCATAATTAACATAATACACACGTTGATATATAACATCTAATCAATTAAAAGTCATATAGCGCATCTTAGTCTCGGTGCCATAATTCAATCACAAATTAAAGACTACAGCCTAGGGCCATGGATGCACGGGGCATACAACAAACAAACACTGTTACTCAGGCATGACTACCCCAGAGTCCAAGCCTGCGTCCCCAATACTGGGGAAAATAAACACCCAATACATAGCACTAACAACAAAGCAGCCGCAATCGACCCACTCACACAGAGGCAACCAAGAATGACAACAAATCGCACCTTAGAAACAGATACTCGCGGAAACTTATGGTGCAATGAAGGGAATACTAATCGAGAAGTGCGTAAACAAGCTGTGCACGACATCCCCCTCCCCCCCTTAACTGGACCTTGCGAAGACAAGTCCAGTCATTCAAGAATTACCGAACGCTGAACTACTGGAAAAAACAAAAAACATTAGGAAACATTGCCACAACCTGAAGCCGAAGAATATATCTTCCAGAAAATCAAAAATACATAACTATTCCAATAGATGCTACCGCAAAAATACAACAACAACAACATCCATCCTAACATTATTATAACATTGCAATACATAATAAAAAATTAATAATTAATAATTACATGCATATAACATCATATTCCAAATGCATCTCCATAGCTATACAAAAATAGTCTTTTTACGCGAATCACACTAGTCTCGAACATAAGTCTGCTAGTATATTGTCCTCTCCTTTGATGTGGAACACATCGAAGCTGTAGTCCTGGAGCATCAGAGCCCACCTAGTAACACGGTGGTTCGTGAAGTTCGTGTTCCGAAGATAAGCCAGGGCCTTGTGGTCCGTTTGAATGTGAAACTTGACGCCAGCCAGATATTTGTCCAGTTTTTTTTATGGCAAAAACTATCGCCAATCCTTCTCTCTCGATGATGGAGTACCTCTGCTCCCGAGGCAACAACTTTCGGCTTACATACTTGACGGGATGCAGCACACCATTCACGCACTGGCTCAGTATACCGGAGATTCTTTTGTCCGAAGCATTGGTCTGAAGAAAAAATGGCAATGAAGGATCAGGCAAACGAAGAAAGGGATACCTACACAGATACGCCTGCACCCTGGTTAGAGCCTCCGCGCACTCATGATTCCAGTGCACCTTAACAGACCGACCCCGACACAATAGGCCTAAATCAGTAAAAGGGTAAACCAGATCAGAGTATCTCGGTATAAACCTGCTATAATAGTTAACTAACCCAATGAGACTACGAACCTCCTTTTTTGTTGTGGGCGTTTTAAATTCTAATATCTTCTTGACATTACTAGGATCAGGTTTGACAACCCCCTGCCCTACAGTATGTCCGATGAACTTTACCTTAGTAAACCCCACCTCTAATTTGGCTGGCTTCAAAGTAAACCCATTTTCCCTAAGAGCGCCGAAAACATTGCGAACACTCTTCAAATGTATATTCCAGTCTTCAGTGAAGATGCATATATCGTCAAAATAAAATAGAACGTTGTGCAACCCTTGCAACATACGTTTTTAAAAAAGCTAAAAGCATGAAATAGCGCTAAACAAAAACAATTGGTAAAAACATTATTAATCACACTGAGTTACAGTTGTTGGTCTAAATCTATTACAAATTTTGTTACATGACTTATGAAAGCTAATTGATACAATTACACTTCATATAAAATGTGTGTGTTTTTTTTTAAGTTTTTTTTTTCTCTGCTTAATTTTCTTCATCAGCTGATTTTTCCTCTGCCTTTACAAATATGTGCACAGTTTTCCCTTGGTATTCTTCTTTCACCACATAGGGCAATCCCAGGCTATATTTAAAACAAGATTACAAAGAGAGTTTGTGTGACACACAAACTCAGAGGCAGCCCCCGTCGGAGTCGGATCACTGTCAGATCCGCCTATTCGCAAGATGTTTCGGATGTTCCTTCTAAGTCCCTGGCTCAATTCCTGTATGCTCCCATCCTTAAACTATCGCAATTTTTCTGAAAGAACAGTAAAGGTTAAATCATACTTTCAAAAGCCTTTAGTGTTTTTTCTAACCGTGACGGACAGACCAACCAACAGACAAAACGCACAAAAATATGTTAGTTTCATTTTAATGGGGGCATTATACAATTTTATTTTTAAAAATCTGATTTTTTTTTAAATTTAAGAAATTAGTTTAGAATCATGTCATTTCCGGTCTTTACGCTAGTACACGAAAGCCGCTGCTAAAAGTTCATTTTAAAAAATGTGCGTGATATCTACGTGTGTAGAGCATTTCTTATAGTAACATTTCCTCCCTTACATTTACGTAATTGTTTTAGAATTGGTGTTTTGTTATTTAAAAATCGCTTGCATAATTAATTTTATAAATTAAACGGTTTGCGTTTAGAAAACTAAAAATAGCCATTGCACCTAAACTTTTCAAGCCGCATTTAATGGTGAAAAAATATTTTTCGTATCTCTTCTAGTTTTGGCGCTCTGAGTCTGACAGACGGACAGACGGACAGACAGACATAAATTAATTTTAAAAAATGTGCGTGATATCTACATGTCTAGAGCATTTCATATAGTAACATTTCCTCCCTTAGATTTACGTAATTGCTTCACAATTGGTGTTTTATTATTAAAAAATCGCTTGCATAATAATTTTTATAAATTAAACGGTTTGCTTTTAGAAAACTAAAAGTAGCCGTTGCACCTAAACCTTTCAAGCCGCATTTAATGGTGAAAAAATATTTTTCGTATCTCTTCTAGTTTTAGCGCCCTGAGTGTGACAGACGGACAGACGGACATTTTGCACAAACCTAATAGCGGCTTTTTCCCCTTACGGGGGCCGCTAAAAACTGCTCAAACTATGTTGGAATCCTTCAATTCTTGGAGGACCGTTTCTTTTTCCCATCACAAGCTTAGCAGTTCATGGATTAGTTTGATTAGGGCATATTTTCCAGCCTAATTGACTTCAGCAGGAATGTCATCTCCTCCAGGTTCTTCCCGTGTGCAAGCTTATCTATCGCTACGCTCAGCTCCTTTACTGAGGGCGTTTCGTCTAATTCCCTCATAACTGGAAGTGATGGGAAGCTGGAAACAGCATTTGTTGAGATGGCCTTTTTTAATCTGATAGAGTTCTGCATAGTGCTACGCCTATCGCTCCATTTGAAGCGCACGATCGCTGATGATTGAGTCATCTTTTGACTTGAGAGGAGCACACTTGTTGGTGTGAGGACTAAAGGCTTTTCTCATGCTCTCGTATAGTCTTCTTATGTTACCACAGTCAGCACAAGATTGAATATCTTCGCATAGCTCCTGGCAGTATTTGTTAGCACACTGTCAAGCTATTATTTGTGCATTGTTCCGTGCAGCTCTGAGTCTTTTAATTTCTTGTAGATTATCATTGCTGCACTCTTTTTCCTAGCGGCAGTTTCCATTTATGGTACACCAGCTTTAAACTAGTCCTCGCTTTTAGTGGATATGTTTCCTAAGACAAGTAATGGTGTTTGGTAGATTGCATCACATATAAACGTCTAACTTTTTTCTTCTTCAGTCACTAAGAAGTTTTTAAAAACTTCCTGTAATTTGTTCTCAAATTTCGTTCGAAGATCAGGATTTTTCAGTGTTTAAGTCACATGCATGACTAAATCAACGAGCAGGAACTAAATGTTTGACACGGAACTCACTAAAAATCCTTTAAAAATCATACGAAATTGCATCTTCCTTTTAGACTTTAACTTAGACTTAGACTCTCCCGTGTCGTTTGGCGCATTGGGCAGCAAGTTGTCTCCACAAATATCTGTTTCTTCCTTTTAATACAGTCTTATCTGTTTGAAACGGAAGACATACTTTACAAAACGTGTTCTTGGTGATGGAACAAGGTTAACACGCGATGTGCCGAGATGACTCCAGCGTCAACATATGATTTAATTAAGGCTCCGAAAAGCTCGTTGGATCTTTTTTACAATTCCTCTATTCAGTTTGCAAACTCTTTATAGAAACTGGAACCTGGGTGGACAAGTGTGATTGACGTTCGTTGACATAACACCAAACTTGTGGTAGACAACTAAACCGCTATATTATATCTTTATATCTGTATTATATCTTTATATCTGTATTATATCTTTATATCTGTATTATATCTTTATATCTGTATTATATCTTTATATCTGTATTATATCTTTATATCTGTATTATATCTTTTCTTTTAAAACTTGAAATAACTTGAATTTTTTGTTTTGTAAAGGAAGTTATATACTACTTTTATTACAAGATAAAAATCAATTTCAATACTATGAAATGGAATTTAAATAAAATCTTACTCACTACAATAACACATCTTTTCACTCTGAAGTTCTAGAGTTGACTGCCTTAAATTAGACAGGTGATGACAATTCCACATATCTTGCATCAGTCACAATCAAACGCTATATTTTCCCTACCGTAACCATTGAAACACACAAACACACTCTCCATAACAACACGGATCTCGAAAACGGCTCAAGAAATTTGATAGTTATGTCTATCTTTAAGAAAAGAATTAATAGAGAATTCAATAAATTTAAATGTCATAAAGGCTTCTTATGTAATTAGTTTAAAACATGTGCGTACCCGAGGAAGCACACAATCATAAAAAGTCTCGTCTTTAAAACGACAATAAAAAAATATATTATTAACTAACAAACTGGAAGCGTTGTGTTCCTTTGGATACATCAGCTGCGTGGAGAGGGGGGAACTGATGTGTGGGCGACATCGTTCCGACCACAGCTTATGCCCAGGCATTCATCTCATTTCCATGAGATGATCCATAGTCGCTTCGCGACTGACGGTGGCCATAGGAAGCGTTGGGAAGTGTGAAACTTACGCTTGTTCGTGTGGGTTGACATTTAACTTTCTTTTTTTTTATCATTAGATGTGGTCGTATAGTAGTGAAAGCAGAGGTGAAATCTACGAACAGCACAGGTGCTTACGATTTGGGTGTATCGAGATGCTTATAGAGCTAGTTCAAAAGGAATAGAATTTTATACTTTACTCCCATGGCTGTTTTGTAGTCAAACTATTATGGATCCAGGATTTTATTTACTTCAGTTACAAATCAAACTAATAGTTTTCAAACATTTGTTTACTATAGATTTTACTATAACTTGCTTTGTGGAAATGATTTTTTTGGGGGTACGATTTCTGAATTTTTCCAGATTTCAGGAATCACGCAAGTTTGTAGAGAGTAGTTAAATATATTTTGAAAAGATAAAGAATTTTAATTCCGCACGCTGCTTAACCAGCTTTTCAAATATTTTATTTGCCTTTATTACATTTGCTCTTCAGGATAATAATTTCACATCATCTTCATTGACTTAGGGTAATAGTTGTTTTGTTCTTTTTTGGTCACAATGTAGACATATTTTTCTTTTGTCGAAACGAACTGTATAGTCTATATTATCTATAATATACTGCCTTTACATGCTTCCATAGTTTGTAATAAACTATTTTCTAAGAATGTTGCTAATTGTATTAGCTACTTCAAATCCCGAACGTGTGCTTTCACCTAGAGGTAAGTCCTACAGACACTTCACTGGAGCGCAAGATTACTTGAAAAGTGGAAACGGCAAACCTAGGTTTATCAATCCAATATAGTATATCGCCATTTGCTCAACCTTCTTTGCTAACCCTACTTCTAACTGTACCTTCTAGAGAGGTGGAATACCAGACTCACTCACAATTTATATATGAAACATTATTGGTTCTATTTAATGATCTGATTGCCAGAGAGGTGGAATGGTCCATATCGAGTATGTTCTCCCCCCCCCCCCTGTATGAGCGTGTTCTCCTTTCAGTTGTTGCCCTCTATTGTTGTGGTTATGTTAACTGTATTTCCATTTCTGTCACGTACACAATTATATGAAACAACATCATCTTCACCTTCACCTATGCTTTAGTCTGCACCGCTGGGGTACCACATACGATCTGTTAACCGTCTTGATCCATTCTTCTCTGTCTGTTACCTTTCATAGGTTCTCTTTCAATGTGAGACCCATCCAGTCTACTATGTTGTCTTCCCATGGATTTCTTTTTCTGCCTCTTCTTTTTTTATGATACTGTTTGCTGGAGGGAGGCTTTTGTGAGCCTCGTGATATGACCAAAGAGTTTTAGCGTGCGTTTTTTTTTTGGTTTTTGACCATAGTTAGCAATCGTCATTGGGTCTAATCGCTGTACTTATCCTGTCTCTAAGAACTTCGTTTGTGATAATTTCTTTGGATGTGATACCTAGGATCTGCTAACTACTGTGAAGAAACGAAAGCTTAAAATGTATGGCCATGTAACAAGATCTTCGGGACTCGCAAAGACCTTCCTCCAGGGAACAGTACCAGGAAAAAGAAGAAGAGGCAGACAGAGAAAGCGGTGGAAAGACAACTTCAAAGAATGGACAGGCCTACCATTGAATGAGATTTTAAACAGGGCAAAGGATAGAGAGGAATGGAGAAAGATGGTCTACAAGTCTTGCTTGGTGCCCCAACGATCCAGCAGACTAAGGGATAGGTAACAGGTAACCTAGCATCTTGCTATATAGTCTCAATTCTATTGCTAGATTCTTTCTCTGAAATGTCCAAGCATGAAAAAATGTGATTATGACCATAGCTATAGCTTTGTCTTTCCAGATTGTTTATAGTTTTACATTTAAGGTCGATGAAATAAGCGCCTTTTATTCGTGAGAATGGCAAATGCGGTTTCCACATATCTTTCTGGACTGTCAAATGTCTTCTCCTATATGGTCGCAATAGACGTTTGGTACTTTTGGTTTTTTCACATTGACTTAACTTTTTGAAAGCTTCGAAATCAAAACTTGTTTTAACAAAATATTTCTTGAATACAGAAGGCCCGCGGTACGTTGCCATGTCATGGGTGACTTTCCTATTGAGCAGTATTTCCCCATGCCGGATCAATGTATTTTACATATTATATATATAGTGAGTTGTTTTGTATGACAATCGTAAGCTTACTATAAAGCTTACATCAACTCTTTGTTTTTGTTTTATTATTTAAAAATAGTTTCTTGTTAGCCTTCCAGTCACGTTTAGAACACGCCACTTCATAGCTATAAATATGATTACAAAAGTCGGATTCCATTTTAAGAAACCCTTGAAGTGAAAAAAACTTGCACAAAAGGGGGGGGGGCGTGGCTTGACAGGACTAGCGGGAACAGACGCACAATAGATAGCATCTCAAACACTTTGACTCTGAAGCAGCACAATTACTGGATATCATATTGTATTTTGTTTTTGCTTTTAAGTGCGTCCTTAATTTAGTGTTAACTTTTCAAACATAAAATAGGTCGTGTTTTAAAGCAAAGCTTCTCTACAATCATTCGTTTTTAAAAATCAAGTTTGATTCGAAAAATCAAATAGAAATGTTTAAATCTCTAATAGTTCTATATTTTTTTACCTTAATATGTACCGTATCATGTAAGTATGCATTTTTTTCCCTTTACAATACTTCATTAACTAAGCCACACTGAATAAGTACTCAGTGCAATCAATCTTAACATACAGCTGTTCATATTAATATAAAATCATAGATTCGTTTAAAATCCAAGGTTACGTAAGAAATGCTCATTAACGCTAGTCAGTTTTTTTTTTCGTTGATATTTTTTTTACAAAGCTTATATCAAATCACTCTGTATGTCTAGTAAAAAGTTTGCACTCGTTATTTCTCCCACACCCGATCTCGGATCTATCTGAACATTTTGCACAATTATTTCTAATACCTGACAACACAAGAAACAACAAGAAATTAACCAATTTTAGTTAAAAAAATGTAATATTTTTTTTGGGGTATCGAACAAGGGAAAGTACATGCTCAGAGCGCTATAATCCAATCTCATTTGTGTACGAGTTGGGGTAGGAGGTATCTGGGAGAAGGTTCTCCGTGCTGCCTTTGGGCACTCAGTAAACACAACTCTACTCAAGTCGGTTGTCGAACCTCTAGTCCCCTTCATATTTTGTGTAGAAAGGCCGTCGATTTAAAGTTTAAACCTAACAATAGATAAACATAAAACCGTCTGTTTTCAGAAGCACTTAGCTGGTGCAGTGGTTAGTGTATTGGCTTTGAGGAGCCATGGAGTTAGAATTCAAGAAGGTCGTACAACTTTAAAAAAAAAATTAATTCATCTAAAAAGCTATCACGATACCCAGATACCTGCTTGTGCTTCCCCCCCCCCCCCCAATAGGTGGAGACAAGTAATAGGATCATAGTGTATTGAGAAAGCTAAAAGCATTTAACTGTGCTAAACGAAAAAAATGTTAAAGATAATTCTTATTTCCCACAAAAGAAATTATGCATACCAAGTTTAATCACTTGACTGAACCAAACTAATTGAAACAATTTTCTTAATATACGCTATTTTTTTTCTAAAGTACTATATTATTCTTGTATAACATTCATTTGTAAACTACAAAACGTTAAAGGAACTTTAGCAGAATCCCACCAACCAGCAAGTTAGTGTCTGAAAGCTCTTCCAACGTTTTCCTGAGATATGAGCTTCAGAAATACATTCTCTTGGCGTGAGAAGTGTTCAGATCAAAAGAAAGTAAGAGGTGATAAGAGGGCCTTGTTGAATTGTTTTCATTCTTTCGGAGGAGCAAAATGCAATTAGGCGTGAAGCGCAAGCAAAGCTTATATTAAGCGTCCTTTAATCAATTAGTTTGGATCGTCATGTAATCAACTTTGTAAAAGATCAAGACTAACAAGAATAAATATGTGTTGTTTATCACTACTTCTTGCCTTTTGCATTCTCTATGCGTTATGATCCTATCATTTGTCTGGAGCAGTTGGGAAACTGGAAAGAAGTAGGAAAGAAAATGGGCTAGAGTAGTGATTGTCATTATTGTCCTTACTGACCCCCCCAGTGGCCTTCTTTGGTTTCCAAGTTGGTTTCCATTTGAGGGTCTATGAGATGAGAGTATGGGTCTACGATGGTGTATCCCATTTAAGCATGTCTAGACTTGAAATTTCATTTCCCATGGAATTAACTCACAAACACACGATGTCTTCAATAATCCTTTGAATTTTAACCAAGTTATTCGAATATGCTTATTCATGACTTGGCTCCTTAGGGGTTATCCCATTACTCAGTTATAATTAAATAATACTTGCTACACAAATACTTGTTACACAAATAAGAACAACTAATACTTAATATACTTCAAATCAAACTCCAGCTCTTAATTAATAATGATAATAGTTTAATACTTAATAAAGTACACTATTATATATACTGTCAATAAATAATACAGAAAGACGTGTCCAGCAAGCAACTGTCTAACCTTCAAGGACCGAGAGCAAGACCTAACTAACTCAACACACTCTCTCGCACATTCAACGAAAACCAAATCATTCAGTCCATAACACATTCAACACTATTCAGATTCATAACAAGGGAAGTCAACTATCACATGAAACACAAAAGCAGCATATTCACTCTCAACTTACCTCCCCCCCCCCCCGACAATTACAATATTCTCTTCAATATTACAAAGAGAGTATTTATGGGGGTCTTACAATATTTATACTTATAGCACACTATAAAAACAAAACGCACACTAAAGGCGAAAATATTATTTGTCCAGTCGACAAAGGGTTAGTTTTAGGGTTAGGGTTAGAGGATCAGCAAGAAAAAGGCACATTCCTAGTCCCATATGCTAGGACAAATTTGTACAAAAGCTCCTTCTACCCTAGTGCTATTAGAGCATGGAATGGTTTGCCTGAGCAAGCCAGGAAAACCATTGACTTGGCAGAGTTTAAGTCATTGGTTACTATGCGTGACTGAATGCATGATGCGTAGGATGTAATCATCTTCTTTTCTGTATTGTAAGAAGACAAATATGTTTTTAAAATGTTTTACGTATCCGTACATCTGATATAAAAAAAATTACTGTAAGTAAATATACAGTTAAAGATGTATTTGTAAAATGAGTTGTGACATTGAAAACTCTCAAATAAACAACAATATCAGGTGGCCGAGCCTTGCTCGGTTAAATAATTTATTCTAAGAAAGGTTATATACTACTGCTACTGGTGCTACAGCCCATGGAAGGATATGGCCTGCTTTTACACATCCCTCCATTCAGATATCTCCTGGGCCTTTCTTCACAATTGAGCTATAAATTTTAGGACGTAAATTTCAGTCTATATATAACTATGATCTATGATTTTGCGTTTGCAGGCTACGCATGCACCTATGTGCACCATATCAACAACTTCATAATGAAAGACATAGGAAAATATATATAGGCTTGTGATGTGGATCTATTTATTGTTGACATGGCTTCTTTATGTGTGGCGGTCGTCTTATCGATTCAAATATTTAGAATTAGTTTTTAGTCAAAAAAAGTAAAAGAAAATGAGCAGAGCGTGCTCTAACGATCGTAGAACGATAGACCAATGCGGCCAAGGGATAAATCCTAAAGTTGAAAACTCATTTTGCATCAATAAATTGAATACTTTTACACAAGTCAGTCTATCGTCTATCCCAGGGGTCTCAAACATGCGGCCCGCGGGCCACATGCGGCCCGCGAAACTATTTTGTGCGGCCCGCGACCACGTCCGCGAATTTAAAAAAAAATTAGATGAAATATACAATGACTAATTAGATAAAATTTACGATGACCACATATAAGCCGTGAAATTATTTACAACTGCACACATCAGTAAATGAGGTGTCATTGTCGCCCAAAGACCGCTTAGGCTTTCAGCAGAAGCTGGGTGAACGGTGGCCTGATTCTAACAGCTGGACCTTATGCAGTCATACACTGTATTCCGCACCAAGAAGCACTCTGTTTGAAAAGTCTACAAATGAAGAACGTGATGGATGTGGGTACGTGACGTTTTGGCGACGCCGTTTTGGCGACGCCGTTTTGGCCCGAGACGCTTTGGCGCCAGCCGTTTTGGCGATAGGGACGTTTTGGCGCGAGATATAATTTGACGATAATGTATATAGCACGTAGCTTTTATAACAATGTTTATTTCACTGTACCATAATAGTGTATGTATAGTATGAATTCTAGCACCGTTCAGCGATTATTATTTTTTTTTTGTAATATAAAGGTTTTGCTTCTTTCATGAATATGTCAGATTCCTGAATGGTAATGACATGCTATCATCTTCCCTTTTTTGTATGTGATTTCTGCTAATCGTACTGGATGACATTTTCCTATGACTTTCTAAAAGACATATTTGTTTATTTGAAATTAATACTGAATAAGTACTAGCTAAGTGTCACACTTTAATATAACAAAAAAAGCATATTTACATCTAAAGCTTTATTACGCAGAATGACAATAACTCCACACATAGTAAAAATTAAGACACGGAGTGTGGTCAGTACAAACTCTAACGTGAATCCACAAATGGGAAAAAATACCAGGGGCAACAATAGATGGACACAAATTCACGTCACTAAAATACTTTGAAAAGATATATTTTGAGAAATTTGGTAGGGGTGATTTGGGTGACACATCTCGCATTGACGCGGGTACAGTTAAACAAATGAAGATAAGACTAGCACCGAGCACTGGTCGTTGGCGTCATACGTCTGGCGATTATCTCCTTGGGACTGGTCATTACCTGTGACACCTATCCCCCCTTCTCCTCTCGCTCACATTTCACTCCTTGTGTATACTCTTCCCTCCACCTCTTCCCTCTCTCACGCGTAAGTCATTGAATAAACTAATGTTCATGTAAACAAATAATTGCATCAACTTTTTGTCTATCATTGTTTCATTTTCTTTTTGTTTTTAATTTTAAAGTAATATCTTTTAAAAAAAACTTTTACTTTGAAAATAAAAGTGTGCCTCCATGTGTGCCTCCATGTGTGCCTCTTAATAAACACACATACACAATACGAAATGCTTATTAAAGAAAATGATGTGAAACACAAACACACATTTACATTTAGTAAATGATAAGTCACATTGATTAATGGACTTGTTATAGCTCACATAAAGAAGGTTTTAGGAACAGATATAAAAATAATTGCTCAAATAACATATATAATGTACGAAAGCTACTAATTATTTTCGATTAAATATGTGTTTAAAAATGTATAACAAACAGCTTTTTTACTATTTTATACCGAGACAAACAAAATATATATTCTATCCCCCCCCCCGCTCCAAC
>JADKLZ010047475.1:6588-24597 GCA_021533235.1 Biomphalaria straminea | reverse complement strand
TTCGGAAAAAAAAAAAAGAAAACAATGTAAAAAAAGAACAAACAAAAATAACAAACAAACTAAAAAACAACGAACAAGCAAAAAAAAACAACATAAAAACAACAAAAAAAAAACCCATAAAAAACAACAAAAAACAAGATTACAAAGCGTGTTTGTGTGATACACAAACTCAGAGGCGGCCCCCGTCGGAGTCGGATCCCTGTCAGATCCGCCTATTCGCAAGATGTTTCGGATGTTCCTTCAAAGTTGAAAATAATTAACTTCTCTCTGGACGACGGAGGATGGCGAGCAGGGTATAAACTTGCCTTATCTTGATGTTTGCGCACTAGACTGTAATTCGGATTTATCGTTGGTCCCTGGCTCAATTCCTGCATGCTCCCATCCCCTCCTGAGGAAGGTTTGAAATAGGAAGTAAACTATCTTTAACTCTGTAAACAGACACATAACCCGGGAGCGTCGAGATAATCAGTTCAGCAAGGTAACTGGTTACAAACTAATAGCCTGATATATGCATTATGTAACACGAGCGATTTTAAATTATCTTTCAGCATTGATCTGTAGAGATGAAAATGTACATAAACTAAACTTCTGATTTAACACTCTTAATATATATCTTATTATTATTAATAATTTGGATGTAATTTAGATAAAATTTAGGTAAAATTAAAATAAAAAGCCCAGATAATCAATAGAATGAATGCAATATTAAATTTAAACATAGAAGATTAGTTTTAGTTTATTATAACATTTCAATGTAGACCTAGACATAAAAATCCGGAACAATCTATTATAGATATTTCTGAATGAACAGTGAAGGTTAAATCATATTTTCAAAAGCCTTAAGTTTTTTTTTATCTAACCGTGACGGACAGACCAACCAACAGTTAAAACGCACAAAAAATGCTTCTTTCATTCTAATGGGGGCAATAAAAAAACATTTTTTAAAATCTGATTTTAAAAAAAAATTAAGAAATTAGTTTAGAATCATGTCATGGCCGGGCTTTGCGCTAGTACACGAAAGTCGCTGCTAAAAGTTCATTTTAAAAAAAATTATATCAAAGATAAACGACAGATCTTATTTTGTGCCCCACCGGTCATAATATACATCTTCCGTGCTTTGATTTCTCAACGTTAGCCTTGTAAAGCCGATGTTCAAAGCAACTGCCACACCTCTTTTATGAGTTGATTACTTAGAATGACTTAGATAGTAATTACTCTTAGGTTGGAACAAAATAAAACGTGAAAAACATTGTAGTGTATAACATTATTAATTGTCTTAAATTAGGTTTTATTTATATTGCATACTAATTAGTTTTTTTCTCTTTAAATACTGCTTGCGTAAAATATTTTTAAAAATTAGATTTTAGAGCTTTTAGAAAAAAAAAGTAGCCGTTGCATCAGAACTTTGAATGATCTATATTATCGTGATGTCAGATTTTCATTATCTATTCTACTTTCTGAGCACTAAACGGGACGGACGGACAGACAGACAGACAGACGGACAGACAGACGGACAGACAGGCCACACAAAACTAATAGCGTCTTTTCCCCTTTCGGGGGCCGCTAAAAAAACAAAACATAAACGAAAACACACAAAATAAATAAAACAGTGATGTTAAAGGTCGCTCTCTCGACGGCTAGGGGGTCTGGGGAAGCGCTGCAAGCTCCCTTAGTAAAGTTCGGCTAAGCCCTGTCGCCAAACCTTTTCTTGCATTTTTAACTGCGAAAAAATCCTCATTTCTGACATCTACAACCGAATCAGATACCCCATTTGAAATAAACCGTGCTGAGATTACTCCCTTAGAGCACGGAAGAGGAAGCGAGCAGTGAGTTGTAGGGTCGCCTTTTCCCCGTACAAGGACAGACCCTCTGCCACACATGGACCAGTTCTCTCTCTCTCATTACCTTGTCCCGATCGTTCATCTTGCAAAGCTGCAAAAGGCGCTCCACTTCAGCGAGGAGTGCTTCTACCTGTCCGACACCTGCGACATCTAAAACCAGGACCGCCGCGAGGGCTGTGGCCGCATGAGTGCGATTTTTTAAATTGTCGCCCCTCCTTTTTTCTGGAAAGAAAAATCCTTTTTAACTGAGTTAAACACTATTCCAAAACTGCCCTTTGATTTAAATCCATTTTTGAAGACCATTCTATTTTTTTCCCTTTCATATTCGCACCGATGTTGTACCCCTTAAGTATATAGTATATAGTTCGTCCATCGTAGTTCGATGATGACTATTTTGTCATCCAGGTGTTTGAGGGCTTTGTACTGGGTTTTGTGCCTCTTCATGTGGCTGGTGAGATCTATGAGAGACCGGAATGTTTGGCTGCACACTTGACAGGTTATTCCAGCTGGAGCTAGTGTCATTGGCATTGCTTTTCTTCTCTGGCGTTTCTCTTCTGCCAGCGTTGTTCTCTTTTCCTCATCAACATGTGCGCCAGTTTTCGCAGCACGACGCCATGATGCTCTGTCATGTACCTCTGTCTTTCAGGTGGCTTGGTCTATGCTGAACACCTTCAGAGAAGCTATGAGGGTGTCCCTGACGCGTTTTCTTTGACCGCCCTATGAGCACTTTCCTTCGCGATACAAGAGTCGTTTAGGGATGCGGCGGTCTTCCATTCTAAAGACGTGTCCTGCCCATCGTAAGCTAGAAGTGCATCAGGATGCTTTGCAGACCCGCTCTTCGAAGGACTTCAGTATCCGCTATTTTGTCCTGACATTTAACGTTCAGTATTTTTCTTACACATGTCATGTGGAAATGGTTTAGTTTCTTGGCATGTTTTCTGTTAACTGTCCGCGTTTCTGAGGCATAGAGCTATGTAGGGAGGATGACAGCTCAATAGATCCCTATCTTTGAGTTTGTGGTGATACCTCGTCTGATCCATAAATTTTTAGACAGTCTGACATAGGATGCACTAGCCTTGGTGATACGAAGGTCGATTTCATTATCGATCTTTCCGTTTTTGGAGACTGTGCTGCCAAGTAATGTGAATCTTTCCACTGCATTTATATTATGTCCATTTATCTTGAAGCTTGGATCCGAGTAGGCTTTCCTCTGAGCAAGCAAATATAAGATTTCAGTCTTTTTTGTCTTAACGGTAAGGCAAAAGCCTAAGCATGCTCTATAAACTATGCACTAGGAACAATTTCGGATATATGTGTCTACAGAAATCCTACATTATGATTCTTAATAATACACAGAAACATGTTATCTCGTCATGACTACTCGCTTACTCTCCTGTATTTGCGACGATTATAATTGATTACTATTACAATGATTCAATGAATAGTGCAATTCGTAATGGATCATGATCTATATGCTTTAGAATTTCTCGATAACCTTGATTGCTAAACAGTGTTATATGGTCTGGACGTTCCGTACACTCTCATAATAATGATCACCATTGTATTTTAGAGATGTGCATTGTATCCACAATCATCTAGCATACACGGATTCAGAGTTGCATACAAATTTATCCAACAAAGTAAGCATCTCAGAGACAAATATTTTTATTTGACCTAAATACAAAGTAAATAATCCGAAGTGCAAGTCACTTATACAATGGCATAAAATAAAACATAGTAAGACAGAGTTTTTCAAATTGCCGGGTGGCGACTCACTAGATACATTTTCGTTCGAGCTCCCTTAAGAATCTGAAGTCCCCTTTAGAATCTGAAGCCCCCCTTTAGAATCTGAAGCCCTCTTAAGAATCTGAAGCCCCCTTTAGAATCTGCTGAAGCCCCCTTTAGAATCTGAAGCCCCCTTAAGAAACTGAAGCCCCTTTAAGAATCTGAAGCCCCCTTAAGAATCTGAAGCCCCCTTAAGAATCTGAAGCCCCCTTTAGAATCTGAAGCTCCCTTAAGAATCTGAAGCCCCCTTTAGAAGCTGGAGCCCAGAGAAGCGACGAGGTCCGTGAGTTTAAAGAATGTGATAAAAAAAAAAAAGAAACTAAGTCACACTTTTTAGGTTTTATTTTTCATATATCTTATAATAATTGAACACTGTGTATGGAAACCAAATTTATGTCATACAATTTCACTAAAACGTTTTGTTTTTTTGTTTGTGTTTTTTTGTTTTGCTTTTGACAATAGTGCTGCCAACATCCTCTTTAAGCTTTGTAAAAAGTTCTTCCTGGAGAATTGAAGATACGGCAGGTTTCGCTCAAGTCGGCAAAGAGTCTGAGAAATGTTTTCGCCGCCCCTCCCACTGTTAATGGTCGGTTGATGGCTTGTAGCTCCAAACAGCTATTACAACTGAACTACTGAAGGCGTTTTAAATTTTTTGAATAAATTTTAAATAACTTGAACAAATGTCTTAGAGAACAAAAACTCAAATAACTGTATAACTGTTAGTGTTAATATTCACGATTTGAAATGAGATATAGAATATTTTGTAGATCTAATAGTTCTGAAATAAACTGATATTTAAACAAAATCTATCAAAAACAAATGAAGTCTTTACTCTTTCATGTCTAAAGATTGTCTCACATTTACACTAAGTACATTAGTTTCATCATTGTCACTGCAGAAACACCAATCAATAGCTTAACCTCTTCTCACTGCCGCCTAGGAAACACACACACACTCCATAACACCTCTTTGTGTCAGTTGGGGCCCCCCCCCCCCCACCATCCCACCTGAAAGTATTTTTACACCCCCACCCCGCCATTGATAGATCTAATTACAGTGCGGGCTATTCGACTCAAAACAATTATTACAAACAATCCGCGAAAATTCAAGGCCAGAAACGAGTTGCCGCTTATAGAAAAAAAACGCGCAGGTAATCCCTCGCACGCTGCTCTATTTTATTTGCTCTAGTTTCCAAAATAATTTCTTATGTACGAATATCGTTTATATTTTCAAAGGATAAGGGAATAATTAGAATTTATGTAAAATATTTTTTAACTATTTTTTATTTAATAATTTTTTTTTAAAAAGTAACCTTGGAATAATGATTTGTCCGCCCCAAAAGTCGGTCGCCTGTGTGCAATACACACATTGCACAATAGGTAGCGGCGGCCCTGTCTACAACTCATCATTTATCCTATTTTAAAAGGCAGGTCAAATTAAGTAAAGTAACATGGGAGGGAGGCGATGGCTGATCCTGAGGTGTGACTGATAATCGATGCACAAGAAGCGTAAGTTAATCTTTAATATGCGTTATATTATCTTCAAGTTAAGAGATACTTCTAGTAGTAAGTTTGTTTTGGACAGCAATAGACATCAACAGAACAATAGTTAAACGCTAAAAAATATCTAATTTTCAAGAACCTTTTGAATAATGTTTTACTTGAAAAAATATTCTAATATGAATTTATAGGCCAATACTGCATTGCAAATATAAACGATTTGTTACTTGAAAAGATGCTAAACAGATTTAGATGAAAGCTTTGAGGATCGCATCCGAAAAAAAAAATTAAAACATATTTAAAAAACAACAACTCATTATTAAGTAATACATTTTGTTCAATAGGCCTGTTTGTTATAAAACTATAATTGAAAGCTCTAAACAAAAATGGAAGTGGGATGAGAAATTATGTGGACCAGTAGGGTTTGTTGCACTAGTCCGATTCGTATATTTTTTAAAAACTATTGGGCCGGAAGTCGCTTTTTTCCTTATATATCTTTGCATTTTTCAGTTCTCTTTTTAAAGTAAACTGACATTATTATGCTATAGACCTTGTGGCATTCATAATAACTAAATCTATGTGCAAATATAAACAAATCGTCTCGACTAACATACTATAGAATATCTGACAACCTTTTTAGTGCAAAGAATAGCAAGCCTATAATAATCATACATGGTCGGACATGAATTACAGATTTGCCTATTTTAGTTAAAATAATAGCATGTCTTTACAACTGTACTTCAGTAGACGCATTACTTGTTCGGGGACTAACAATGATCCAATGATAGGCCTTTACATTTAGACTTAGAAGACGATGTGCAAAATTTTTCTGAACATTAATTTATTTAATTCTTGAATCAATAATGCATTGGCGTCCGCAAGGAAGTAAATTGTGGTGCACTTTCACCTCACCCCTGTCATGTTCCAATCGTCAGACATTTTGGTTCGTCTATTTTTTTTATTTCATGTAATTATTATTTTAATCTAGCTCCGGTCAAGGTCAACCGACAGACCTAGTTAGCTGGGCTATTTTAGCCAGGTTTTTTCAACTCTACACCATTTGTCTAATAGAGAATTTCTGATTGGTTGAAGAAACAATTTTGATAGGTTAATTTTATTATGCAAATTTAGAGGTTGGCTCAGTCACGTAAACAAAGACAGCAAAAGCTACATTCCCGGCCAGTATTGAGTAGTTGTTCATTCTAGCAAGACGTAAATTATAGAGTCTCAAGAACGCTATTTTATTGTGTAGATCATTTAGTATTCCAGTAGAAATATATTAACTACTTCATTTGATTACAGTTTATTCTTGTAATTATTGTACATTGCTGTTCCAAGTTTTAAATTAAAAGTTTATGTATTTTGAAAAGGAAATATTTCTTCTTTGAATCTATTAATATATACTTAGATCATCTTATCAGCTGACAACTTCTAGATCCTCGGCATTACGGTCATAATATCTTTATTCAAGACAAAAGAAGCATCTTCAAGATCACTTGCACTGTAGCATATGATACCTTTTACTCAAGCCACCTTCAAAGATCTTCATCATCATCATTCCTTTGGGTTCCTCATGGAACATATGGCCTCAACAAAAAACACGTCACTCTCCACAGTCTCCACAGTCTCTTGCTAGTTTTTTTTTATGGTTTCCCAGCTCTTTCCGTTCTTCTCGGCTTTCTCTAGTGTACTTCGTAGCCTGGATTCTGATTAAATCTACATCTACGTAATAAAAAATACATCTGGAAGAAGTATTTCATTAACATTTTTTCAATGGCTAAAATGTGACTACTCAGAATTCATGATTGCCTCTTTCATAAAACTTTGTACTTAAAAAATAAATTTATCCAATTCTTGAGATGCTTGTATACTTAGGCCCTATATAAATCGATCCCGTATCAATGTATTAAGTGGCAATAACCCCACAAATAAAAATGTAAATGAAAGAAGATTGAGGTATACATATATTTTTGTGATAGTACGCACCGGTACTGGTACCGGCACCTTTTTTCAATGTCGGGAAAAATTATTACATTTCTTGTATTTCAACGTTAATTGTTAATTTATTACTAGTTGAAAGTTAGGCAATCTATCATGAGTATAGGCACCTATTTTTTTTTTACAAGAAAAAAAAGAATTTTATATATGAATACTTTGTAGGCTATACAGTTTACTTACAGTTGACATTATTAACCGTATTATTAACAACATCTGTATGTGAAAGTTTCAATCATCTGTAGTTTTAGACAGTTATTATTGTAGACTAGATTTAAGTAGAGTCTAGATCTAGTAGGCCTATTAATAAAAAAAAAAAAAATCATTAGACATCATTAGCAATTTTATTATTAGGTCTAGGCATTGAAAAGTAAATCTATTAATAAACTGTATAGATCTAAGTCTAAGTACTAACTTATTAAATAAGTAGAAGTATTATAATGAATTTTGTACCTATAGATCTAGATTGACTAAATAATAGATAAATCTATAGATCTAGTCAGTACATTTAGTATCTATATATTATTTCTCAAAGAATTAGGTCAGACAACAACAACGAGTAAATAGGGAAGATCCCATGGCGCACGCACCACGGTGTGCATGGACCCAATCCGCACCGCACTATTTCATTCACAAAATAGCATAGACATAAAGAAATCAATAGACCGGGAAAAGGAAGTAACTTCGTGAAAACACATGTATATATATATATCTACTATTTCAATAATTTCCGGAGATTTCCAGGACTTTTTCGTAGGTCTATATTTAATAACATTTCAGGAGATATCGCAGGGGCTCCTGGTAAATCAAGAGGCAGCGGGAAATCTGTTATATGTTATAAAATGGTTTAATTTAATAATTTATACATCTAAAATCTGTTCCTAGATCTAGATCTAGATCTAAAACTCGAATTCAACTCTAAGAAGATTATGGAACTTCTCTTCGCAAGTATAGTTTTATGCTTTAGCACATGAACATACTAATTATATATAGTCCATTTAATCAAATTAACATTCAAATTTGTTTTTCTAAAGCATTGTTACATGAGTGCAGCTATATTCTTAATATCGCGTAAATTAAGGTCAATTAGCCATTTTTTTAAAATCTCCATTCATAGTATTTTTCATTCATGAATTCACGCATTTTTACTTATAACAAGCAAATGGGAAGATCCCATGGCGTACGCACCACGGTGTGAATGGGAAATAATATATCCAAAGCCGCACTATTTTCATTCACAAAATAGCATAGCATATTTTTTTTTTTAATTTAAAAAGATTTTAATAATGTCCGGAAATTTCCAGAACTTTTTCGACCGGCGGCATAGCATTTAATAACATTTCAGGAGATTTCCAGCCAGGGTGCTCCCTGTAAATCAAGAGGCCGCGGGAAATCTGTTATGTTTTATAAAATGGTTCAATTTAATCAATTATATACCTAAAAAATTAGCACGGGTCCAAAGAAAGTTAGGGACCCACTGTGGTCGCATATGTTGCAGTGCCTAAGGCCTGCCCTGGAAAATAGCGGCGTATGCTATGCCGCCGGTCGACTAGTATATTATAATAAATGTATCACAGTAGCCTAAATTATTAGATCTATGTCCTATGTCTAAATCTAATAATCTAATAATTAATAAACTTTAGTCTTTAGTAGGCCTAATATCTAGACCTTATTCTAATAAAAAATTGACTATATGAATGAGTAGCATAGGATAAACGCCGCACTGTAGTCTCAAGATAGAATCTATAATATTAGGCCTACTAGATCTATTCGATTTATATATATAGATCTAAATATAGGGCCTACTAACAGAGAGATGATATGCGGTGCTCGCTAATAGTATTGCACAAGAAACGAAACTGGGTTTTTCTAAACTCTAATACTAGGTATGTAATAGTAAAACAGCACCTACCTAGATAAATCGTAACTAGACATCAAAAACCTAAATTTATTGTAGTATATATAGGTCTGTGATTGAATTTTATATAGCCTTCGTAACTTCTTTTATAGAGAAATGCCTTTTGTAATTTCCTTTACAGAAAAAATTGGCTATCCACGTCTGACACACATATCTATATTATATTTCACAAAGAATTAGGTCAGACGGGCAACAACACAATGCACAACCAACAACAAGTAATCTATTTTTAGCTCCATTAATCATTTTTTAACGCATTGGCTTTATTTATTTTATAATGCGAAAAATTAGAACCATATTTAAAACTCGAATTATTTATGTATTTAATAGTCAAAGAGAAAAGTTTTCTGGAGCACAAATACTCTATAATTCTTTAGTAAAAAAAATCCATTGACTTGCAAAAGACCTTTAATACGAGTATTTGTGAACAATTGTGGTGGAAAAAAAAAAGCATTAGCAAGGTTAGAGAGACAAGTGGAGTTTTGTTCTTCGACTTTTTAAAAATTATATTTTATCTTTTCAGTCTGTAGTGTGCTATTGTGTTTGTAATAGGGTTTGTTGCTGCTATTTCGTTTCGTATCGTTTTTCAAAACTATTGGGCCGGAAGTGGCTTTTTTTCCTATATAACTTTGCATTTTTCAGTTCTCTTTATAAATTAAACTGACATTATTATGATATAATAATAAGTGAGCCTGATAGAGAAAAAAATTATGCACAAAAATACGGGTGATTGAGATCAAACCAGATAGAGGCTATAAAAAGAAAAAGAGTTAAAAATAGCGCGGGAAAGTGCACATTTACAGTACTTTATTTGATGAGTATTTTACCCAAGATCTGTGTTGTTTTTTTAGTACTAGCTTATTTCAAGTACCCGGCATTTTTCGATACACAATTTCATGAAGAGAAAAAACAATTTTTTTAATGATTTTAAACTTTAAATGATTTTATTCCTTGTAACTTCTTGTGTGAGTAAAGAGGCCAATCCTTTGTTTTTTCACCATTATTTCTACTTGGCATCTGCAATCGAGGACTTTCTTTTAAAGGTTACTTTTCTTGTGGATCTATCCAGTGCCACTTTTTCCCAGCTGTTAGTGCCGACTTTGAAGAGCTTTATGTCGCGTTTGCATACACTAGTGTACCTTAGAAGTGGAAGACAAGCGGATCTCCTGCCTTCTGTTAAATCACCATAGGAATGTCTGTCACGGTCATGAGATCTTTATTCAAAAGAAGCATCTTCCAAGATCACTTGCACTGTAGCATATGATACCTTTTACTCAAGCTACCTTCAAAGATCTTCTTTGACCGTGACAACCCCTCATCATCATCATTTCTTTGGGTTCCTCATAGATTATATGACCTCAACAAAAACACGTCACTCTCCACAGTCTATTGCTAGTTGTTTTGTTTTTTTATGGTTTCCCAGCTCTTTTCGATCTTCTCGGCTTTCTCTAGTATACTGCGTCGCCTGGATTCTGATTAAATCTACATCTACGTAATAAAAAAACACACCTGGAAGAAGTATTTCATTAATATTTTTTAATGGCTAAAACGTGACTACTCAGAATTCAGAGGCACATCCCTGTGGGCGCCCATAATTGCCTCTTCCATAAAACTTTGTATTTAAAAAATAAATATATCCAATGCTTGAGATCCTGCTTGTATACTTAGGCCCTATATAAATCGATCCGGTATCAATGTATTAAGTAGCAATAACCCCGCAAAAAATGTAATGAAAGAAGATTGAGTTATACATATATTTTTGTGATGGTACGCACCGGTACTTGTACCGGCACCTTTTTTCAATGTCGGGAAAAATTATTACTTTTATAGTATTTCAACGTTAATTGTTAATTTATTAGTAGTTGAAAGTTAGCAATCTATCATGAGTACCGGCACCTATTTTTTTTTAGTAAAAAAAAAAGAATTTTATATATGAATACAGTTTACTTTCAGCCGACATTCTCTCTGTGGCATTTTACGTCTCGTGAGACAAAATGTTTTCCCTTTGCGACTTCTTGTGTGACTAAAGAGGCCAATCCTTGATACACAGCTGCGGTTGCAGGTTGCCGAACTTCTGGCAAGCAGCAGATAGTTTGTAAACCAGGGTCTGGAGCTGAATATCAGAGTCAGCTACAATCTGCATCATCAGCATACAAGAGTTCCCTAATAAGTATCCTCCTAACCTTGGTTTTTGCCCGCCGACATTATTAACCGTATTACTAACAACATCTGTATGTGAAAGTCTCAATCATCTCGAGTCTTAGACAGTCATTATTTTAGACTAGATTTAAGTTAAGTCTAGACCTAGATCTAGTAGGCCTATTACTATAAAAAAAAAACAGTCATTAGAAATCATTAGCATTTTTTTATTAGGTCTAGGCATTGAAAAGTAAATTTATTATAAACTATAATAGATCTAAGTCTAAGTACTAACTTATTAAATAAGAAGAAATATTATAATGAATATTGTATAGATCTAGATTGACTAAATTATAGATAGATCTATAGATCTAGTTAAGTACATTAAGTTAAGTATAGATTATGGTAAATGTATTACGGTAGCCTAAATTATTAGATCTATGTCCTATGTCTATATATAATAATCTAATAATTAATCAACTTTAGTCTTTATTAATATCTATACTTTATTCTAATAAAAAATGACTATAGGAATAGCATAAGATAGAATCTATACTATTACTAGATCTATTCAAGTTTTATAGGGCCTATATGAATCTAGACTGGAATTAGATCATAGATCTAAATATAGGACTTTACTAACAGAGAAATGATATGTACAATTGCACAAGAAAAGAAACTGGGTTTTTCTAAACTCTAATACTTGGTATGCAATAGTAAAACAGTAACCACTAAATAAATCGAAACTCGAAATCAAAAACGTAAATTTATTGTAATATATATAGGTCTGTGGTTGAATTTTATATAGAAGATATATAGAAGAAATGACTTTTGTAATTTCCTTTACAGAAAAATTGGGCTATTCGCGTCTGACACATATATGTTCAGCAACAAACCCTATTGCAGATTGTGTTCAACCATATGCCAAATACTTATTTCCCTTACAGCTTGATGGTTAACAGCGTTATAAATGACTATATTTTGTTAAAAATGTCTTTGATTTCTTTTAAAGCAATAGCTTATATAATTAACAGACAAATAATTATAGGGATGTTAAATCGACAGGATGGCGCGGGGAATCTGTTGTAAGTAATAAAATGGCTTAATTTAATAATTTTTACACTTTAAATTAGAGCGGGTTCTATAAAATTGCGTGTCCTATGAAATGCGGGCCCCACTGCGGTCGCCGGCCCTGGTAAATAGCGGCATATGCTATGCCGCCGGTCAACTAGTAATTTTTATATTCAGCAACAAACCCTATTAGATTCTACTGTAGATTTATTGCATTTTTAGGATTAAAGTGTAAATTGTGAGTTATAGTCCCAAATGTATTTATACAATATACAAATGTCAGATTGGGTAAAAGTTGGGAAAATGCGACAAAGAAAAGAATATCTGGGTTCAGAACTAATCTTCATTGTTACACTTACCTTTATCTTTACCTATCCCTTAGTCTAGTGGACCGTTGGGGCACCAAGCAAGACTCGTCAACCGTCTTTCTCCATTCCTCTATATCCTTTGCCCTGTTTAGAACCCCTTTAAATGGCAGGCCCGTCCATTCTCTTATATTATTCTACCGCTTTCTCTGTCTCCCTCTTCTTCTTTTCCCTGGTACTGTTGCCTTAAGCAAGGTCTTTGCGAGCCCCAAAGATCTTGTAATATGGCCTTAGATTTAAAGCTTGCGTTTTTTCACAGTAGTTAGCAGGTCATCATGGGGTCCGATCGCTGCAGTAACCCTGTCTCAAATCTCTTGGTTTGCGATACGGTCTTTGAATGTGATGCCTAGGATCCTTCTGTAGCATCTCAATTCCATTGCTATGATCTTTCTCTTTAGATCTGTAGTCAGCGTACAAGACTCACAAACATAAAATGTGGCCATGACTAGGGAGCGCATATCAGTCTGATTTTGGTGCCGAGGGCTAGGCCTTTGCCTTTCTAAATTATTTTTTTAAAATTTTGAAAGGTTTGCTTTAAACTGTGCTATTCGGGCTAGTAGTTCGGGTTTTGTTCTTTCATCTGAGACAATAGCTCCAAGGTATTTGAAGCTGGTTAAGCTAGTTAGCTTTTCATCTCCAATACTGATGCCCCTGTTGGCTATTGGTCATAACTGGTAATATTCACCAATGACTAAAATTCTTCTTGGTCACTGGTTTTCCTGGCAAGCTCAGGTAACCCATTCCATGCTCTAGTAGCACTAGGGAAGAAGGAACATTTCAACAAATGTGTCCTAGCATATGGAACGAGGCATGTGCTTTTTGTCTTTGTATCTTTCTGAGTATTTTAATAAATTTTGACTATTCCACACACCCTTTACACTTGGTGGCCTCTTAACACACACTCAAGTTACACAAATTCGTTTGTGATATGTCTATCTGTAAATAAATGTTGTTACGCTTTCATGAGCCAATCAGTAACAGATTCAGTGGCGTAGCTAAAGGGGGAGGGAGGGGGAGCTTTTGAAAATCCCCAAACGGGTGTCCGAAATTTGTTTGTATATACATAAATTAATATATTTGATTGACAAATAGTGTCAACAGGTTTTTTTTCCAACATTTATTAAGTTTATACTTACTTACTTAGTTACTTACTTACTTAGGTCCTCCCGCGCCGTTCGGCGCATTGGGCGGCAAGCTGTCTCCATAATGATCTGTCATTGGCAATGTCTGCAGCCTCCTCCCATCTGGTGTCCACTGTTCTGAGGTCCTCCGTGAAGGTTTGACGCCAAGTTATACGAGGACGTCCCTGTTTGCGTTTTCCTCGTATTGGCCTCCATGTCATTGCAGTTCTTGGTATGCGTGGTTCATTTTGTCGTAGAACATGTCCCGCAAACCTCATGCGACGTTCTGTCACAACCTCACTGAGTGTTCGACTCCCAGTTCGGCATAGGATTTCCCTGTTTGAGACCCGATCTGTGTAACTGACTCTCAGAATCCGTCTCAGCCATTTTTGTTGAGCTACATTTAGTCTCTTCTCAATTAAGTTTATAACAAAGACTAAATCTAGATCTATCAATACGTTGATTTTATTGACATTTTAAAAATATTTTTCCAACAGAGATCTAATTTTTTGTTAAAGTTAGTTTTACATTTTAAAATGCAAAGTTTTAAAAGATTTGTTGCTTATTTATTTTCCATTCAAAAGAGATCAAACACTGTTCTTGCAACAAAAACTAAGAATATTACTCTCTTTGTTGCCACGAATAACATTGTATGATATGCAGCGAATTCCAGTATAACAGATCCAATAGTTATTCTTAATAATGCTAGAATTGTCCATTATTCGGGTTTCGCTTTTATAATTTCAGAATTAAACTTTACACTTGAGTTATCATCTTCTATTCATGTTTCCTCAATTCATTGGAAACATGCTATTCTATATAAAAAAAAACAACAACTGAAAAACAAACCGTTCTTATAGTTATAAAAGAGTGAATTGCAAAGGTGATAAAATGAATAAAAACAACCTAAATGTATGTCTTTTTGTCAGAAGAAATTTTACATTCATGGCATTTTTGTTTTTTGTGAAATAAAAAAAGTTATTCTTTCTATGGGAACTTCCTCCATGCCGAGTTGACAAGGGTGGGGCTTAAAAACAGCGTGACCCGTTAGTTAAACCTATGATAACGCAGCCACAATGAGTGGCCGTCTGTATGACCTGCGGATGCGTCTGATAGACATAAACCCAAAAGCAATATTTCTGAACTGTGATAATCAATCTCTCAGCCTGGCAGCTTTTCATTCTGCTGAGATAGATCCAACAGGTCTCACCTTTTTTTGGAACTGTACTTAAATTGTTCAACTTTTTTTTTTCGAAATTAAACCAAAAGATCATTCCTTTTAAAGTTATTATTACATCCTTCCTTTTAATGTTCTTAAGACTGATATCTACTAGGACCTTTAAGAATTCGACCCTTTCGGGTTGTCTTGACTGGCACAACAGGCTCTCTAGACGTTGGTCTATAACTCTCTGTTTCGTTTGTTCGTTGCCTTCATCGGTTTAATAGTACCCAGTATCTTCATCGAAACTCTTGTTCAAAAAGCGTTGATTTCTTCTGTATGTTTTTCCATCGTTTGTTTATAATGTAAGATCTGGGTGAGGAATGTTTTTTTTTTGACAACTGCTTTCTGCCATGTTTGTCTTAGACGAACTCTCACTTTCTCTCCGACAGTAATCTTTAGGTAGTCTTGCTTTTGCATCGTATTTCACTTTGCTTTTCATCTGTCGTTCGTTGAGTAATGTCTCTGCATTTTCAGTTACCGATGGTTTCAATAGTTTGGGATCAGTTGGAATGATGTCCCTGATTCTTCTACTCATCAGCAGTTGTGATGCTTATTGGAGTATTTCTATACATAGCACTAGGCAAAATTGCAAAATATATATCTTTCCCATTGCTGTAGGACTCGAATCCTTTTGCCTTTGCACAAAACATAAACAATAAACAAGACTACAAAGAGAGTTTGTGTGATACACAAACTCAGAGGCGGCCCCCGTCGGAGTCGGATCCCTGTCAGATCCGCTTTGATCTCTCAACGGACGGACAGACAGACGGACAGACAGGCCACACAAAAGTAATATACATCTTCCGTGCTTTGATCTCTCAACGTTAGCCTTGTAAAGCCGATGTTCAAGGCAACTGCCACACTTGTTTTATGAGTTGATTACTTTACGAGTAAATACTGGTATGTTACTCGTATGTTGGAACAAAAAAAAATGTGAAATCATGTGCGGTATATTAGATTATTAATTGTCTTAAAGTAGGTTTCATTTATATTGCATACTAATTAGGTTTTTTCTCTTTAAATACTGTTTGCATAAAATATTTTTAAAAATTAGATTTTGAGCTTTTAGAAAAAAAAAAGTAGCCGTTGCATCAGAACTTTGAATGCTCTATATTATCGTGATGTCAGATTTTCATTTTCTCTTCTACTTTCTGAGCACTAAACGGGACGGACGGACAGACGGACAGACAGACAGACAGACAGACAGACAGACAGACAGACAGACGGACAGACAGGCCACACAAAACTAATAGCGTCTTTTCCCCTTTCGGGGGCCGCTAATAAATTGAAACCCGTGCATGCTTTCTGCAAAATGATAAGAAACGAACGAAACTAAACACGCAATCCAACGAAAAAGCAAAAGAGGGTAGCGAATATTACTATGGATTCCCTGTAATCAAAACAACCAGAAGAAAGAAAAGACTTTTTGAATTCTAATGTAGGACTGTCAATAGAACTACAATTCAAACGTGCTGCGACAGGAGTGCTGGATAGATTTCATATGGGGATGAAGGACAGATTACAAACGCTGGATGGAAAATGGATACCTTTGGGTTTCTTCTTGAACCAAGACGCCAGTTCGATGATGACCCGCTTTTGAAAAACTGTGTTACTTTTTCCTGTTTGTATGATGAAATAAATGGTGAATCACTTGTTCAATGATGTCATTGATGTACGAGCATTTTTCATCAACAAACTAGTAATACAATCCACAATAGACATATTGCGGAAACAGGTTTCATATGGTAATTACGTGTGCCGAAACCTTGCAACCTCCTCGGAATACCGCTGAGGCCACTTCCATTGCGTCATTCTTAAAGTTCAAGTTCATCAAAAACTATCACAGGAGCACAATGACACAAGAAAGGCTTATCATGGCTTTAATGTCAGTGAAGTCACATATACTAGAAAGTATCGATGAAGATGATGTTATAGATGTCTTTGCTGCACAGAATGCACGACGTTAAGTGATATGAATTGAGATTTGTCACATGTGCATTATTTAGCTAATAAACAACGGTATTATTCATGAAAAGAGTCTAAGTGATTTTTGTTTTGTTTACTTTACTGATATACTGAACCAATTTGATCTTGGGCTTATATATTTTTGCGTACATTATGTCATGTCATATGTCGAATGTCAAAATGCAAGGGGACCCCGAAGAGGGCATTGTCCCCGGCCCCCGAATCCATAGCTACGCCCCGGAACAGATTAACACAAACAAATAAGGTAAATAAAAGAAAAAAAATGAATATAGGTATAATATTTAGGAGGGGATGGGAAAATGGGTAAATATAAAATAATATAAATGCTTTCTATAATTATCATGTTTATTTAATGTGTTTTTAAGCGAAATGCAATGAAAACTACTGGGAATGTGAAAATAATAAATGTATTCGAGATTACCTACAATGTGATGGAGATGAAGATTGTGTAGATGGGAGTGATGAGGTCAATTGTAGTAAGTTGAAAGTATTTTTTTTTTTATTAAATTTATTTCTTAGGTTAAAAAAAATATTTGCCAAAATAAATAGTAACATTCTTTGAGGATCCTTACATTCGTGTCTTACATCATAGTATACAAAGAAACCAAAGTGAAGTTTCTCAAAAGTTCATTTTATGGAAAGTTCCATTGATTTAATTTCGAGACTAGCATTCCCCACCGGCTGCTCCCATATATTTGTTGTATAGCTATATATTTTTCTTATTTTCCACACACTCCTTTCCTTTTTTTTAGATATTATAATAACATAATGGCCCTTAAGTGAACGCTCTCCCCTTAGACAATCCGTATTTGTTATTTCTAGTATATATTACTTTAAATTGAACCGGTCCGAAAAATTGAAATATCACTTCCCTTCCTAACCCCCAACTCACCCCCATGACGAATAGCTGTATTTACACTGTGACTAGTCTTCTGCTTCTCTGGGTTTTTAAAAATAATCATGTTTATTGTTTTACTGCTTTTTTCCTTCACCTTTAAAAATAACATAGAAGGAGTGGTCGGGTATTCCAACCTGAACCTAAATAGAAGGAGTGGTCGGGTATTCCA
>JADKLZ010047469.1:0-10099 GCA_021533235.1 Biomphalaria straminea | reverse complement strand
TACTGATCTTTGCAAGAAGGGATGTCATCGCGACGTAAAATAAAAATTTAATATTAGGCTGACCTGTGTAACGCTACACGTGTGGCGTTCTGGAAATTCCCGCGGCACATCTGCAAATCTTCGGCGGCACACTAGTGTGCCGCGGCACACAGGTTGAGAAACACTGGTCTAGAGTCTAAATTCATCATAATCTTTGAGTGTCTGATAAATCCAGAGAATCGCGATCTAGTTTAGATTTATATATTATATAGAATCTAGCTCTAGTCAACTCTAAATCTAGCATAAATCTCAAGTCTAGATAATAGACCTAGAACTAGTAGAAGTACTAGATCTAGTACTACTAGAGTAGCTTCTTATGCTTTGAACACCCATTTCGGGAACTAGGTCACATTTTTATTTTATTTTTTTATTTGGTGAAGGATTAACTTACAAAAAAACTGAAAGCAGATTCTTATTCTGCAACTAAAGGACAATAAAAATAGATGTGTTCCTTTGTATTACTACCAATAGTCAAGATTTTATTTTAAAATTAAGTAGGTCACTCCATGCACCTATTTTGAACGCAGTTTTTGGGCTTTCTCCTCCAGTTGAACAGTGATCACCGGGCATTGAACACCACTATGTAATTACTAATAAATTATGTCTGTGTTACTTAAAAATTATTTAGATTGTAGTAAAAGAAGTAGATTCACTTTTGCAATATGCATTAATAGTATATTTCCTCATTCTCTCTCTCTCTCTCTCTCTCTCTCTCTCTCTCTCTATATATATATATATATATATATATATATATATATATATATATATATTATTTAAATACCTGTATAATCTATGTGTAGAAACAGACAGAAATTAATTTATTTAGATAATAGATCTATGAATTATTATAATTTAATAACATGATATTTTCTCTCTGTCTTTCTTTTAATTCCCAACCAAGGACCCTCTTCTTCTTTTCACAATTTGGATGTCATTTTGTTACACCTTAACATCCCCTCCCTCCCATAGATGTTTATAGTTCTTTTCATAACTCTCCCCTCCCCTCCATTGATAGGCTGTGACACTACACGCTTAGTGTATAGGGTACCTCTCCTCACCTCCAGCTCATCTGGCATAATCATGGGCAGGTCTCTGGCTTCAAATTAGCAGCCTGCACTTTTTCTTTCATTCATAAATTATATATTCTTGATATCTCGATCTAGGTCATATTTATTCATTGAAAAAAATCATATATTTATTCATCCCAATAATATTTCTTATTACAATTTTGATGTGTTCAAAGGCGGAGAATGAGCTGATTTCATTATTATTTGTTTGAACACCCCCCTTTTAAATTTTATTTAACAGCTAACAGTATAAATGTGATTGGAATGTCTTTCTAAAGATGTTTGGAAGCTTATTTTGATATGCCCATCAGCCTAAGATCAAATAGGCTCATAATATAGCCTTCATCCCTTACATGGGTATGAATTGCCAGGGGAGGCTAAAACAACAGCTTTACATACATGGGTACCAAGAATCTTAAAAACTTCCAGATTCTTTGAAAAAACGGAACAAAAATACAGGAACTTATCTAAAATTGGACATGCCCACTCCCGAAACATCATTTTTAGCTCCAAACATAAAAACAAATGAGTTATAAACAAAAAAAGCGACCCGTTCAAGGCAGGTGAATTCTATGTGGTGTTCAAAACATAAGGACTTCCTGTAGTAGATCTAGAATTCCAGATATAATAGAATACTGAATAGTCGATGATTAGCTTCATCTTAGCCTTTGCCCTAAGTGGCCTAAGTCAGGCATAAAGTCTGAGTCTAGATCTGAGTAAAGTAAAAGTTGTTAAAATGTTAGCTTGAAGTTGTTCATGATGATGACATGATGATGATTAATCATCGATGCATCTGACTTTCTCTACTTTCTGACTTGTTAACTTTGACTTAGCCTAGCGCTAGCCTCTTCATTTGTGAACCATTATTTATTGACATTATCATGAATGGAAGTGCTTGGCTCTAAATAAAGTTAAATTAAAGATGTATTTCAATTCATCTTTACTAACGACCCAATTAACTCAATATCTAGTTCTACTTCTAGTTTAGAATCTATATCTCATTCTACATAGATATTTTATATAAATAATAATATCAGACCTAGGCTAGGATTAGACTCAAATCTATGATCTAGCATTCTGCCTCCTTTTATTTCTACATCTAGAATCTGTGTCTAGATGATAATCATAATCTATTTTATTCCTATACACTGATTATACAGAATTAATGTTTCTGATGAGCAATACTTCTGTCTACAGCCATTGCCAACTCATGTACTAGATTTTATTCAATATAATTGATCACTACTCATATATTGCCTAGATATAATTATAAACAGCTGTACTTGTTTGAACTATACATTCTAATTGGTTCTTTTTTTTTGTTTCATTCTCAAACACTCCAGTAGGTGCCAAATTGTGCTATTATTTACTGTAGATCAATATCTTAATTTTTAAGTACCAAAGAAGTACACAAAGGATGTTGAATGATACCCGGTACCCAAAGTGGTGCTACCATTCAATGTGAGGATTCAAATATTTACCAGATTTTACCCAGATACTGCCACAATATCTTCTTATTGTTTTCAAAAAAGTTTGCACCCAGTGCCAGAAGCTGTATAAATACATTTAACAGTAAGTTTTTAATTTTAATTTTATAATATATTATTAAATGTTATGTAAGTCTATTTTAATAATAAGAATCCATGTGCTATTTTATTTAAAGCTAAATTTCTAGGTGAAATCAGGCAAATATTTACACAATTTTGTTATGTTGTAAATAAAACATATTATATTCCCTCCAAAGACTCAAAAAAATAAAATGTACTGCTGCAGGGGTAAACGACTGTATAGAAAATACAAAGAACATGCATAAATGTACCCTGCGGGACCAAGTAAAACAAAGGACGTTTGGGCCATGAGGCCTTCATCAGCTACAAAACAAACAAAAAATAACAAACAATTAACACAAAAGAGTCTTAAGGTAACTTATCTGTCCGATGTTGTTCTCTATCGAGGCAGAAAAGAAATGAGCTACGCTGGGTGTAAAGGTGCGGGAAAACGGAAGGGGGCGGAGAGGTCACGAAAAGATGGATGGGGAGAAGGGGAGTAGGGTGACCGTCCAGCCTGTGCATGGACCAGGATATTTTAAAGTGATAATTGGCTCCTGCAGGCCAATACCACTCTTTTGTTGTCTAAGGTGTTTTCATTTCAAATTATACTTTCTTGCATTAGAATTAAATATATTGTGCAACTTTTATCAATTAGAAGTACAGATTAACCAGTTATCTTGGTGGAAAAAGATATAATATATATATATAATAATAATAATAAGATATATATATATAAGACTTTAGAAAATGCTTAAAGAAAGTCTTTACATAATTCTTTGAACTAAATCACTATAAAGTTTTAGATATTTTTAAAATTTAATAAGCAATTGCTCTTTTCTTTTTCGCAGATGTATATTTCAAGAACAAATGATGCTTTCTTATCCCTAAGAATTTATCAATAGGATGAATGCCACAAAACTCACTTATGTCAGAAACTCTTCCTACGATACTTCAAGTAAGTAAAAAGTTTCTCTTTCAGACCTTGTGGTCTATAGGGCAGATGATATAAAGATCATCTGTGTCATGTGGCCAGCACTTTCCACTTTAAATGTCAGATACCCATTATAGCTGGATGGACTAATACTCAAATTAAAAATCCCAGGATTCGAACCCCGGTCCCCAGTTTGGAAGCCAAGCTCTTTACCACTAAGCCAATGCACCTCCTTCCAGTAAGTAGGGCAGTTTAAAATGTAATACTTAAAAAATCTTCGTGCAAAAAGAATAAAAGCAGTCTTCAAATTCTCACTTTAAATTTGCAAATGTATGTTCATATTTTAATGTATGCATTAAAAAAATTTGTTTTAGACACTCAGTACAATATTCAATGACTCTTTTTATCATGAAGTTATTTTAAAATCTGTTCCCCTTTTCAAGCAACAGTAAAACATGTACAGTACGATACAAATAACTTAAAACATCAAAAACTTCTATTGCCCATCATCATCAACAGCAGAAATAGACGTACAACTACCACATCAAACAAGGACAATAATAGCTGGTGACTTTAATGCTCACACACCCTCCCTAGGCTAGGCTAACCATACTACAAGTGTAGCAAAGAAACAGAGGATGTAACAAATGCCTCTAACCTACAACTTCTGTGAAACAAAATCTCACCTACAACATTCCTCCATAGAGCACACAACACAAATAGCAGGCCTGACCTAACTTTTATCTCTACAGACATTACAATCTCTTCTAAAAAACAGTTCTTGAAGACATAGGTAGTGACCACAGGTCTGTACTCCTCAATATTGGAACACTAGGTAGATACCAATGCAGCAAAACAACTAGATGGAACTATAAAAATGCTAAGTGGGCAGCTTTTTTCACAAGAAACAGACACAAGACTATCAAGCATAATGGAGACAGATGTCAACTCCAACATCATACAAGCAGCAAAAAAAAACACATCCCTTGAGGTCATGTTAGGAAATACAAACCTTTTTGGACACCAGAATTAGATAAAATAAAAAATGAAATGATCCAGGGACTAAAGGACCACAGACCCAAAACTTTACCAACGATACATGGAAAACTGGAGACATACCACAGGAAAGGAGAACCGCAAACATAATACTCATTTTAAAGAAAAATAAATCATCTGGAGACCCAAAAAGTTATAGACCAATATCTCTAACATTCAATATTAATAAAATGGCACAAAAAAAAGATTAATACCGGTAACTGAATTTATTGGTGGCTAGAAAGTACTTGCTCATTCCACAATCCACAATGGCTTCAGGAAAGCAAGTAGAACAGAACACCACCTCTTTCTTTTTATCCAGGACACAGTAGAAGGTCGAAGGTGCCATCTCTAGTAAAAATAAAGTTTGGAAGAAGGACTACCACAAGGTTCAGCCCGATGCTGTACTCTCTTTCTAATCTTCATGAATGACCTCCTGGACCTGATTTCAGTCAATAAGTCAAGTTATGCAGACAAACTTTTAAGTTGGACTACAGAGAAATATCCAGTGCTGACTAGATCCAAACTAAATAGAGCCCTCACAACTATCTCTATGTATTCAAAATTATGAAAAATGGAAATAAACAAAGAAAAGCCACTTCATTCAATCTTTAGCATCTTTAGCAACAAAAAGCTAAAAAAAACTACATCCAAAAATAGACTCACAATCAAAAATAAATAAGAAATCCAACTTATCTTGGTGTAAAATTAGACCAAAGACTGTCTCTAAAACACTTTATGTCAGATTTAAAAGAAAAAGCATCACAAAAATTAAACATAATAAAACACCTATCATGAACATCCTGGGGAGCAGAAAAGAAAACCTTAAGACAGTTTTACACTGGACACATCAGATCTGTAATGGATAACTGTCTTTCCATACAAGTAGCTGCCAACAAAACCAAGCCTTATGTGGAGGTACCCATTAGAACTATTCCCACAGCAGCCTGTGACTCCATATTGAACCTGTTAAGGCGCAACAGAGCAGCATTAGTAGCTATTGAGAGATACAGAAGGTTAGAAGACGATCATACTAATAAACTACTAACACAGAGTAATTGGAAAAACAACCAAAATAAGCAAAGAAATCTGATCCAACTTAATGATGAGCTAGCCCTAAAACACCACCTACCCAATAACAGAGAAAAAATTACCAGATTTTGAAACATAACGCCCAGACTAAACTACAAACAACCAAACATTAAAAGACATTTACTTAATAACACCTTAACAAAAAAATCAAATCCATTGGATCTCAAAGTAGGCAAGATTGAAACAATTGAAAGCTATCCAAAAACAGATATTTATATGTATACAGACAGATCAGCTTTAAATGCCACCATCACTTTAATATAAAACTTCTAATATACTTTACTATACTCCTAATATACTTTTTAAAGAACTGTTTTGTTAGATGTTTTCAGCATAGATTTTATCTATAAAGGATTTGAACATATGGAAGTTTGGTACTATATGAAACTAAGATTGATTTAGTGACTTGTTATGAATTTAATGTATGTTGTTTCTATTCCTTCAACAGTGCTAGAATATGTCCAGTGTCTGTGATCCTCTGAGTTGAAGGAGAATGTGCTCCATAATACCTACCAGTGCCTCGCTGATAGCTGGAAGTTCATGAATATTTTATTGTGCTTGATTTGATGAAGACTTGAGCATTATTTCTCTAATTTAAAAAAATCTATTAAGGAAATATTGTGTTTATAATAATACAAAATTGAAGATAATAATGTTCTTACTAATGTTTATATTTTGGCAAAATTAGTTGAAAATAATTTTAAACATTTTTTGTTCATTTAATAAATAGTTATCCAACTTGCAAAAATTGTATACTCAATTATTAAACATTTTGTTTTGTTGTTTTTTAAACTATAAATAAGCTAAATCAAGTTAACTAGCACATTAAAAAGATTTTTAAAAAGCAATACTGTATACTTTAACTAAAATGAGACTTAAAGCTTCTTGACATATTAAATAGAAAGCACAACATTACTTCAACATTCACTTGTCAATAAATGATAGCATTTTTCAATTTTTAGTTACATGTTCAGACTATTCAATTTTATTATTTAAATTATAGCAACTTTCTCTTTCAGTCAAGCTTAAGATACATTCCTGTAAAAAGTCTAGAATAATAAGTTAATGTCTATAGTATTGTTCAGACACTTAAAGTTTAATCATCTATACTTCAAAATAAAAATATTTGTATGGTTTTCATTTGTTTGAAAATCAAATATGTATTAATATAATTATCATTTTTAAATGAAACATTAAATACTGAAAATGACCATTTCATTTTCTGATGTATTATCATTTTATGCATAGGATTAAGTACCATGTAACATATTTAAGGTGATTTTTTTACCTATTATTTTACAATGACAAGTAAAAGTGATACGTTTGTTTTTAAAAAATACAATACACAATGTTATTGGAGAAAGTAAAAAAAGCTCACTTTAATTTGAAAGTTAGTGACAATCAAATCAGGTTTTTGGAAGTAGAAGAATGCACCTTTAGTTTAGTTTAAAAAAACAAAAAAGAAACTTGCATTATTAAAATGTTTAGTTGTAAATAAAATTTATCTTGAGTGACTTGAATAGAAAGTAATAGAAATATCAAATTCACTTAACAATATTCTCACACTAGGCACAAGTGGTTTTTACTAGTGAAAATTGTCTGTCCAAATAAATATTGAAACTACTGTCAGTTCTTCCTCTAAGACTAAGGTATTATCTATCAAGAGCAGGGTAAAACAAGGATGGGTTTTGGTCATCAACACTTAGAAATTGTTTTGTTTGTACTCTCATTGCGCCTTTAAAAACCTGGAAGATGCAGTATATGTCCACAGTAGATCGGATGAATGGCTTCTTAAACTGGCTAGACCTAAACAAAGAAACGACATATCCTGATTAGGGAATTAGGGAACTGATGTTTGACGACGATGCGGCTCTCACTACCAGCTAGTCGACAGCTGCACGTCAATAGTTTAGTCTTACAATAACTCTAGCTAAGACCGAAAAAAAAGGCATAAAAAGTCCAAATCATCACACTCTATTTGAGTGAGGGTTTGAGAGGCTCAAATCCTCCTGCAAAAGCCCTGGACAGAAACCCTGATATATTGCTCATTGCATACAATTCACCTTACAGGTCGATAACTTTTGGTTTCCCTGACCTATTGAGATGGAGATCAGCAAGACTGAGGCCAGTCAAACAGGATATGAGGAAATGTGAATCGAAAATTGGCCATATCTGTGACAAATATGAGGCAACAGGACAGTGGCCTGTACTGCAATGTGTTATAGCTTAAATTGTCTTATAACGTCACAGAATGTACTGACATGTGCGATTCATCCTTTTTCTATTTTATTATTAAAAAGCCGCATATAACCAAGGTGCTGTCTTCTATGTCAGCTAAGGCAAGTTAGCGCCAAAACTGGTCTTTAAAGCATTTCCATTGTCACCTCTGTTAAGCTCACCAAAAAATACTTCTTTTGGCATACGACCATACGTTCATTCACCATACTAGATGTGTAAATTGTCAAATGTGATTTTGAAAAAGTAATCCAAACTGGCATCATGATTCAATCAATGTCGTAATCAAGAAAATACAGGCTAGTCTAGTTAGTCTTTATTGGCTAAGAAAATAACTTATAAAGCTTTACAGTTACAGATCTATGTCACAAATTGATTTGTGCACACTTACATCTGTAACATCTTATATAACAATTAAGTTTCCATTCATGATTTGCTGTAAAAGTGGTGATACAAATCTTCGGGAATGTTTTTTTTTTAAATTGTAAACAAATCTACCGGAAGTACTCTACCCTTATAACTAAGGACGCCTCGGTGAACGGAACTTATTTATTGAAAAATATAGGCTTAGTGCATAGAGTTGGCAGTCCATGTAATATATAGTCTATGATCAAATGCCTAGACGACCCGAGCGATACCTTAAGTGGGCGTCAATTTATTTTTGTCACAGTAACACATGATATTACCTCACATAGGGCTAAGTTGAAACATAATGTTACTATAAATAAAGGCTAGTTTGACAAATGGGGAAATACATAATGTTACTCTCACACTGGGGAAACTCGATACATAATGTTACCTTCACAATAAGTTAAGTCTGTTCTTAAAATGTAATTTTAATTATTTCATAGAGAAAAAGAAACGGTTGTAAACTCAATACAGCAAACACACTATACTAAAGAAAAAAAGTTTACCTTTGGTTGTGGCAGTGGTTGTCAATGATTGTTCTGTGGGTGGCTCTAAGCATATTAAAAATAAAACAAAAAGATTTTTAATATTTTAATGTTTGTGATTATGATTGTAAACATTAGTTAGATGATGTTACCCTCCTTCCCCTTGAAAATGTTATGTTTTAAAATAATGTTATGCCACCCTAGGGTAAGCTTAAAAAATTGTGTTACCCTTCCACTGGGCTAAGCTATCAAATAATTTTACCCTTATATTTATATTGGAGCAAATTGATAAATGATGTTACCCTTCACTGAGGTAAGCAGACAGATAGCGTGTAGTAAAAGGGCCTTACACGAAAATTTGCGAGATGTTGTTTATGCAACTTCTCAGGGCTTTTATATTCAGTTTAGAAAGGAGGTTCAATACCAGTTGCAACATGATTTTCTTTTGTTTTGATGCATCTTAACTTAAACGATACCTTAACATCCCTATCAACGTGTTTTGTAAGAATTCTGCCTGGCCAATCACGTCCAGTTACAATACCATCTTGTTGTATTACTTTTAATACAAGATTAAGCGTCATATTTATTTATAAGACGAAGACTTTAACTGCTTTATTGATCCTTACGGAATTTTGTTGTGATTTCCTGTTGCGATCTTTTCTCAAATAAAAGACAACACAGCAGAAACATACACATAAATACAACAGACACAACATTCAGCGTCTACACACAGGCATCTTTGGTGCTTTTCATATTCCCTGATCAAATCTTAACTAAGATTTACATTGTAAAGTATGTTCTGAAAATGTAATTTTAATTATTTCCTAGTGAAAAAGAATCGGTTGTAAACTCAATACAGCAAACACACTATACAATAGAATAAAAGTTTACCTTTGGTAGTGGCAGTTGTTGTCAAAGTAGGCCTATGTTCTGTGGGTGGCTCTAAGCATATTAAAAATAAAACAAAAAGATTTTTAATATTTTAATGTTTGTGATTATGATTGTAAACATTAGTTAGATGAAAGTTAGGCTTAAAATAAAACAAAAATTATTGATTAAAACCATCCAGCAATTATAAATTTCCACAAAAATCAATAATTGTAACACAAACATTGACAAAGTAAATTGATTAAATTTAAGAATATGTTATCTTTTTGTTTCCAGAAATGCAGACACTTCTGACATATTACCCCACACTGAGGTAATTTGGTAACCTAAAACATTATTTAACCCTCTCACTGTGGTAAGTTGACAAAA
>JADKLZ010047458.1:4840-15379 GCA_021533235.1 Biomphalaria straminea | reverse complement strand
GAACTCCTGTATGCTGATAATGCAGCTATTGTGGCTGATTCTGATATGCAGCTACAGTCCCTGGTTGACAAACTATCTGCTGCTTGCCAGATGTTCGGCTTAAACATTAGTCAAAGCAAGACTAAGATACTTGTACAAAATACAAATACTGCACCTCAAGTAAACATTAATGGCCAACATCTAGAAATTTTTGATCACTTTTGTTACCTTGGCTCCATCATATCCAACTACTGGATAACTCTACTGGATAAAGACATTAATAACTGGATAGCCAAGGCAATGGCCAAAATGTCACGGTTGCAGAAAAGAGTGTGGGACAACATATTGCTGACTAACAGTACTAAAGCCCTAGTCTACCGGACCTGTGTGTTGAGCATACGGAAGTGAAACATGGTCAACCTACTCATGGCAGGAAAAAAAAGCTGAATGTCTTCCACCTCCGCTGCCTAAGGCGGATCTTTAAAATAAGGTGGCAAGATAAGATAACCAATGAAGAAGTGCTACGAAGAGCAGGGTGTCAGGACATCCATTCTGTTATTAGCAGCAGACACCTTGGCTGGCTTGGCCACGTTCGTAGAATGTCAGTAGGTCGACTCCCACAGGTCATTCTGTATGGCGATCTAATAGAAGGCAGGAGAGCCGCTGGTCGCCCACTTTTACGCTATACGGATGTATGCAAACGCGACATGAAGCTCTTCAAAATCGACAATAGCAGCTGGGAAGTGGTGGCACTGGATAGATCCACATGGAGAGAGAGAGAGAGAGAGCATAACAAATTGCAGATGTTATACTCAGGGCCGGTCTTAGGCCACTGCAGCCTATGCGGTCGCAGTGGGCCCCGCGCTTTCATAGGCCCCGCGCTAATTCAAGGTGTAATTATTAAATTGCAAAATATATACGAAAAAATCCTGGCAATCTCCTGAATTTATTAAAATCTCCTGAAAAACTCTTTAAAATCTTCAGTAAAATAGACAAAATTGTCATTTTTGGGTGTCATTCATTGCAAAATGCTATGAACGATAAAAGAAAAAAGGCATTGTCAGCTTTAATGTAATTAATTGCAATAATCGGGCTTATCGGGCGTATTTTTACCCTAATCGGAAGTTCCAATATTTTATTTACTTTTATAGTCACTGGTATATAAATATGCCATTGGTTACAATGTTCGTAAAGTACTCATCGCAATTTTTAACTTAGTAAAGAATGAATAAAATTCAAAGTCGATTTTTTTTTTTTCTTATACAAAATCCTAATTTTCGCTTATTATCCTTATTCCCACACATACTAGGCCCCGCGCAATCAGTTTCGCATAGGGCCCCGCAATTGCTAGGACCGGCCCTGGTTATACTCATCAGAAGCAGGAAAAAGGGTGAAAATGCAACGGCGCCTGGTGATTACTTATGCCCAGCCTGCGATCGCAGCTGTGTATCAAGGATTGGCCTCTTTAGTCACGCAAGAAGTTGCAAAGGGAAAAGATCGTCTCTCGAGTCGTAAAATGCCACAGAAGTATATGAGACATTAAACGTTTTGTCCTTCACTGTTGTAGCATTGCTAATAATATTCTACTGATTTGGATATACACGAGTAGGCTACTATAATTTTCTATTTAATGAGATATACGAGTTTGTCTTTTGGTTCATTAGGATTTGTTACAAGATGGCGCTCCAGTTTCGGTTTTCAACGTTCGTTTGATAACGCATTAAGACATGACATATTGTGGCTGATCACTGCTGCGATTGTACGGTAGAAATCCGAATTGTAAATATTCAGGAGCATATTTACCTAATTTTGTCTTACATGATGCAGCCTCTGCAGCCTCATGTTGTAGTTCCTTGTCACTATCCCCAATTCATTATTGCTCTTCTTCGAATGTCCCCAAAAGCTTCAAATATTTATCCACAATCTAACGGTTAGATGAGCGTGCGAAAAACAATTAAATAATCACCCAATTATCTACCATTGTATAACTTAATAAGTAATCATAAAATGTGCACGATTAATAACCAGACTGATGTCTGCGTGTCTCGTGGAGTCTCAGGGTCGTCGGTTGGAAACTTGAAAACGAGGCTTGGCCTTCGTCTTTATATGGTATGATAAAGCAGAGAAATGAAAGGAAAAACAAAATCGTTGATTAGTTTATAAAATAAATAAATTGTATATTCATGCGCAAAATGAAATTCTTTCACAGGCTTGTTATCAATCATTGTTGCTTTGCCAAAACTGCACCAGCAATATTCATAGAATAATAGACATATCAAACAGCAGTGTTCAGCCTGTTCATGATTATTCCAAATCATCCGATCAGATTTAATTGTCTTTTAGAGAAGCTATTATAATTGTAAACGATTTTCATTTTTCTGTCGACGCCCTACGGTCGTCGCGAGGACCCTTGGAGGTACGCGTACCACTGTTTGAGAACCACTGCCTTAAGGTAATAACGTGTTCTAAAAATCCGGAGTACCGGAGTAAGCTATATATTTTCGTTATAGTGCACATCTCTAAGATACTAAGGATTTATTCTTCATTAACCAGGTTTTCGGTATAGGCAAGCCAGATATGAATATAGAATCTAGATGGTCTAGTTCTTTTCATAGGTAAAGCATTATTCTCATTGTTCTTCTGATTAGCATAGGGTTAAAAACATATCCTGTATATCTTGTGTTTTACAAAGTACAAATGGTCGTTTAATTTGGATCAGTTTGAAATGAAATTATGAACAGATGTTGATCTCCCACCTAACAAAGAACATGCCTGTTTTTAAATTCCCCCTTTTACGTCTCTGATCTCACAACGTCAACATATTTTCAAGACCTAGCCTACATATACACTAATTATATTTTTTAAACAGGCACATTCCTCGTCCCATATGCTAGGACAAATCTGTACAAATGCTCTTTCTTCCTTAGTGCCATTAGAACATGGAATGGGTTGCTTGAGCTAGCCAGGAAAGCCAGTGACTTGGCAGAATTTAAGTCACTGGTAAATATGCATGACTGAATGCATGACGCATAGGACGTAGTCATCTTTTTTTTTTTGAAGTAACGTCTGTATCATATAAGATAAGATAAGATAAGATAAACGCACATATACTATTATCATATACACTGAACTTATAACTACATATACATTAAATTATATTTTTTAAAAACAAAGTTCAAAATTTTTCTTACCACAGTATCTATCAGTTCTACACATGATAATAACTTAAGGATCATTTTACTTAATATATTCAGTAGCAGTAGCGTAGGCTGCGTAGCTAGGGGTTTGCTATCATTTGGTGGTACAGGGAGGGGGGGGGGGCTTGACCTCTTTGGTTGCCCCTTCATTTTGACATTCTATATCATGACATGTGATAATGGCGTAATATTTAATGTAGGCTAAACAAAAATTAGAACACTCATTTGGGGGCCCTCCTCAAGTGGGCGCCCAGGAGGATTTTACTATTCTCCCCCCCCACTCTAGCTACGCCACTGTTCAGTAGAAAACAATGATCCCTAAACTCTTTAGGCTTAGTATGCGAGCATGTATTGGGAAAAGTAACGGCATTTTGGTTACGGAGCCGGCCACACTTAACATAATACAGGAAGAAACTTGAACAACGCCATAGACTTAATTTTTTTACCTTGACTAATTAATATGTCTGTTCCGCACTAAGACAGGTAGGACTCTTTACAGCAGATTCCTCAAAGGTTTTAGGTAGGGACCTGCGAATATTCGATATTCGATTCGAATTCGAATATAAAAAGAATATTCGAATTCGATTCGAAATTATTTTTAAATTTTCGAATCTTCGAATATTTTCCAAAAAAGCAAAATTGGCAAAAATTCTGATGAATTGCCACGTGAAAGTCTTGTTCAAGACAGGAATAGAGGAAGCCTTATGGATTCAATGTTCAAGAAAGTGCATGACGCTAAAGGAGATACCAGAATTTCCACCATTTCTGAGCAAATTAAGGATGAAGTCATTTTGTATTCAAAGCAAGCAGTTGTAGATTGAAACAGTGACCCTCTTCAGTTTTGGAAAGAAAGTATTAATATTTTTCCACTTTTGGCCAGAGCAGCTAGGAATTTGCTTGCAATTCAGGCAACAAATTGTTCTTCAGAAAGAGTTAATACAGTTGGAGGACAAATTATTACTGACCATCGTCACAATCTCTCGGAAAATAATGCTGAAACTTTGATTTGGGCCAAAATAAATAAAGATCTACTTTTTTAAAAGGCCTGATTTGCAATTTAATTATTGCTAACTTTTTGTGTTTCAGTATTAAATAAATATAATATAATAACAATTTTGAATTTGAAGTTTTATTTTACACTTGTTGGTTGTCAAGTTTTTTCAAGAATATTCGATTCGAATTCGATTCGAAATTCGAATATTTTCTGATATTCGATTCGATATTCGATTCGAAAAAAATTTCCTGATTCGCAGGTCCCTAGTTTTAGGGAACATTTGTCATTCTAAGCGGTGTAGTTTTTGAAACGTGCTTTCTGAAGAGGACACTTGATTAGCCCTAGTTAGTCATACATGATTAAAGAGGTGTATGTCACCATTTTGTTCACCAAGCCGTAGATGTAGTTTTCATACAACTTCTTTTTTAGCTGCCCCGAAAGTAGAATAGCCGCTTTTAGTTTTGTGCAGTCCGTTCGTCCGACCGTCTGTCGCGTTTAGCTCTTAAAAACTAGAAATGATATTGAAAATCCGGTTTATATTTTAGAACTTGAACAAATTAACACCATGACTACTTTTTATCTTCTGAAATCGAACCGTTTTTTTTATTTTTAATTAAAATAGGACAATTTTTATAACAATCTATATATATATTCCTCAAAGTAAGAGTTCAAACAAGCAACACGCAACAAGTAATTGGAAAGATCTCATGGCGCACGCACGCGGTGTGAATGGACCCAATCCGCACTATTTCATTCACAAAATAGCATAGACATAAATAAATATAGACTGGAAAAAGGAAGTAACTTCGTGTAACTTGAAAACATGAATATATATCTACTATTGAATTATGATTTCTAAATTATGAAAAAAATAAAAATTGCATGATCCTCAGTCTTAGAGATTAAACACAATTTATAGACATAAAATAAAGTACACACAATTGTAATGCACAAATTTTTGTTTCATAAAACTCTCTTTTGAATTTGTGTAGCGAATGAAAGGGAGGTTAAAAAAGTGGAAGCCGGAAGAGATTATATTGTGTCGTAAGACTCTTGAAACTAGAACACAATACACAGATAGATACTACTCTCAGATTTGACTTTAGAGCGGGAAATCTGTTATATCATGTTATAAAATGGTTCAATTTATTAATTTTTACACCTAAAAATTAGCACGGGTCCAAAGAAAGTTCGGGACCCACTGTGGTCGCATATGTTGTATTTTTTTATTCATGAATTCACTTATAACAAGTTAATGGGAAGGTCCCATGGCTCGATTATAGAACTTCTCTTCGCAGATATAGTTTTATGCTTTAGCACATGAACATACCAATTATAGTCCATTTAATCAAATTAACATTCAAATTTGTTTTTCTAAAGCATTGTTACATGAGTGCAGCTATATTCTTAAAATCGCGTAAATTAAGGCCAATTAGCCGTTTTCATAGTATTTTTCATTCATGAATTCACGCATTCGCTTTACTTATAACAAGCAAATGGGAAGATCCAATGGCGCCGCATGTTGTGAATGGGAAATAATATATCCAAATCCGCACTATTTTCATTCACAAAATAGCATAGCATTTTTTTTTTACTTTAAAAAGATTTCAAAATGTCCGAAAATTTCCAGGACTTTTTCGACCGGCGACATAGTATTTAATAACATTTCAGGAGATTTCCAGGGGGCTCCTGGTAAATCAAGAGGCCGCGGGAAATCTGTTATGTTTTATAAAATCTTATCTTATCTTATCTTATATAATACAGACGTTACTTCAAAAAAGAATATGATTACGTCCTACGCGTCATGCATTCAGTCATGCATATTTACCAGTGACGTAAATTCTGCCAAGTCACTGGTTTTCCTGGCTTGCTCAGGCAAACCATTCTGCTCAGGCAAACCAAATGGTTCAATTTAATAATTTATACACCTAAAAATTAGTACGGGTCCAAAGAAAGTTCGAGACCCACTGTGGTCGCATATGTTGTAGTATTTTTTATTCATGAGTTTTTCTAAGAAAGATGCCTTTCCAAATCACTCACGATTCTTAAAGACAACGTGCACCCATTAAACCACAGTTCCATAAGATCTGAACGAAGTGGTCGTCTCCTTTCCATTAGGACTAAAACTGAAAGATTTAAAAACTCCTTTATCTCACTTTCAGTCAGAGTGTTACGAGGTCAGCTGTCGCCATCGAGAAGTACATAAATGGGAAGATCCCATGGCGCAGAATGGTGTGAATGGAAATGGTGTATCCAAATCAGCACTATTTTCATTCACAAAATAGCATAGACATAAATAAATATAGACTGGAAAAAGGAATTAACTTCATGTAACTTGATTTAATAATTTATATACCTAAAAAATTAGCACTGGTCCAAGGAAAGTGCGGGACCCACTGGGGTCGCATATGTTGTAGTGCCTAAGGCCTGCCCTGGAAAATAGCGGCGTATGCTATGCCGCCGGTCGACTAGTTATTGTTTTAACTCTTTCCCTCCTAACTGACGATACCATCGTTGATTTCACTAGAATATGGTAAATAATTACGGAGAGAAAGAGTTAATAGCGTGAAAAACAAACACACAATAAACAAACGAAGAAGGATTTATTAGGAAAGAGATGTAATTGTTAAGTATATCTTTATAACTTTTATATCTACGTTTTTTTTTAATTTCTCAAAATTAAGTTATACAAAATATAGAGCCTGACACTAAATTATGTATTTACTGTTGTAGAGCATCCAATAGTTTACCGAATGTGTTTATTTCTGTTGAAAAAAAAAAGAAAAAATATTTATGTTTAAACACACATGTAGACCTTTTGCACTTTTGAAACAATATTAAATGAACAACAAACTCTACAGTCACTCACACTCCTTAAAACATTTCACGAAAAGGAAAGATTAATTCTAATCAAGAAGCTTGGATTCTAAACTTTCACATCAAACACCCACAATATGTAAAAGTAAACGGACATTTGTCAGGCATGAGAGAACTTAGCACTGGAGCGCCGCAGGGGTACGTCCTGTCATCATTATTGTATACCATATACACAAATGACATTCAGAGCTTATCAGCTGACACTCCCATCATGAAATTCGCTGACTACACAGCAATCATTGGCCTTATTGCAGGTGACGAAAATATGTACCATTCAACAATTAACACCTTTTACCATTGGTGTATGAATAACTTTCTAATTTTAAATGTTCAGAAAACTAAAGAAATGATTATTGATTTTATGAAAAACAAAGACCATATTGCAGAAATTCAGATAGACAACCAAAACATAGAGCAAGTACAAGAATATAAATATCTAGGCACAACTATCAACAACAAACTGAAATGAAGTGAACACTGTCATAATCTATACACGAAAATTCACCAGCGACTCTTCCATCTCAGAAAGCTAAGAAAATTTAACATAGAAAAAAAAACAATAATCAGACTTTTCTACACAACAACCATCAGCAGTCTTATTAACTTTGCCATCACCTGCTGGTATGGCAATAATTCACTGGCACAAAGACTTAGAATTAGAATAAATAGACCAATTGAATAATTAAAAAAGCATCGTATATCACTCACGTACAACTACCATCACTTGAAGAGTTTTTCTAAGAAAGATGCCTTTCCAAATCACTCACGATTCTTAAAGACAACGTGCACCCATTAAACCACAGTTCCATAAGATCTGAACGAAGTGGTCGTCTCCTTTCCATTAGGACTAAAACTGAAAGATTTAAAAACTCCTTTATCTCACTTTCAGTCAGAGTGTTACGAGGTCAGCTGTCGCCATCGAGAAGTACATAGAAGTCACATTCATAATGTGTATGTGTGTTCTTATGTGAATGTTGTTCAAATTTTTCATCACTATTGTTTTTGTACAGTAGTTAAGCTGAGGTTGTCAATTGTAATCAAACTGAATTTCCATTGATTGGATCAATAAAAATTTTCTTATCTAATGACAGATAATAGCCACTTACCATTCATATCAAGCTGTTCACTGAATACGTATAAATATGAATGCTATAATACTACGGTGATAATAAAAATTTCAGCCGACCAAACAGTACATCTAGGTCAATAGGGTTGTGTTTGTAGGCTACTTTATAGCTTTTGATAATGGTGTTGAAAATATTGAAGTCTGTCTTTTTTTTTATCTACGATGCTTACAAAACTGATGACCAATGGCTAGATCCTTTGAGACCTGCTTCTGAAATTGTGTAAAACACAATTGAGTTTGAGTTCCGACTCGAGCAAGAGTTGTGTTTGTTGAGCACCTAAAGATCGGACCAGAGCGCACTGAGCAAGCTATAAGCACGAAAGATCTGCTTCATACAAGCAATGAAAAAAGAGTACAATATAAGAACAACTTTTTTTCAAAAATAAAGCTTACTAGTCGACCGGCGGCATAGCATACGCCGCTATTTTCCAGGGCAGGCCTTAGGCACTGCAACATATGCGACCGCAGTGGGTCCCGCACTTTCATTGGACCCGTGCTATTTTTTAGGTGTATAAATTATTAAATCAAGTTACATGAAGTTAATTCCTTTTTCCAGTCTATATTTATTTATGTCTATGCTATTTTGTGAATGAAAATAGTGCGGATTTGGATACACCATTTCCATTCACGCCATGATGCGCCATGGGATCTTCCCATTTACTTGTTTTAGGTGAATTCATGAATAAAAAAAATACTATGAATGGAGCTAAAAATGGCTAATTGACCTTAATTTACGCGATATTAAAAATAGAGTTGCACTCATGTAACAATGCTTTAGAAAAACAAATTTGAATGTTAATTTGATTAAATGGACTATAATTAGTATGTTCATGTGCTAAAGCATAAAACTATCTCTGCGAAGAGAAGTTCTATAATCTTAGAGTTGAATTCGAGTGTTAGATCTAGATCTAGGAATAGAGAGATGAGTTACCTTTCGTAATCATGTCTAATGAACGAATGTGCGTAATTAAAGTACTTCTAAAGTGAAACCTGAGAGTATACTCTATCTGTGTATTGTTGTTCTAGTTTTAATAGTCTTACGACACAATAATCTGGAAATACTTTTACTATTATGACAAAAATTGAGAAGAAGAGAATTATATAAACACCACTTTCATTCACAAAATAGTGCGGATTGGGATGCACCAATTTCCATTCACACCGTGCTGCGCCATGGGATCTTCCCAATTACTTGTTGTTGTTGCTTACTCGGCTGAACTTTAGAACTTGTCTTTTGAGAAATATATAGGCCTATATAGATATTGTAATAATAATAATAATTTTGAATCAATCAAGTTATTAGTTTGTCTGTAACAAATAATCTATGTTTTGTAATAGATTTAGACTAACAATAATAAATCTGCGCGAATGTTTTTGTTTAGCGCAATTTCATGCTTTATATTAAACTAACAGTACACACCGGCTAGGCCCGTTGATTGGTTCACAGTCTTTACGTTCATAATTATATGGCCGGAAACCCCCCCCCCCTTTTTTTTTTAATTGTAATAAGCGGGCCACATTCTAACGATCAACCTAACATACTTTTTAAGTCCGCGAATTAGTGTAGGCCTATTTGTTGCAATGAAAATTTAAGGCCCGTTCTCTATTTCCTTTTCTGTCTGTCTGTCTCTCACAGAAAACTCTCTGGAACCCTATTTTGTTTTCTTTTAACTTGCGCGCATCGTAATTTTGACAGAAATTTGACTTGATTTGGAAACACCCGTTCTATTATGCACCTCGACTCATATAAGCACCCATACAACTTTTCTTCAGCTTCTCATTTTAGTATAGTTCCATCCATAGACATAAATAAATATAGACTGGCCAATAAGAGTTTTATGAAACGAAAATTTGTGAATTGCAATTGTGTGTACTTTATTTTATGTCTATACATTTCGTTTACTCTCTAAGACTGAAGATCATGCAATCTTTTTTTTATTTTTTTCATAATTCGGAAATCCGAATTTAATAGATATACATGTTTTCAAGTTACATGAAGTTACTTCCTTTTTCCAGTCTATATTTATTTATGTCTATGGTTCCATTATTCAATCTATATTATATTTCGACCGTGATCTCATCCCCCTTTAGATCCTTTGGTTAGTTTTTTTTAAATTTGCAACCTTTAATCTTAATCTTATCTTAGCAATGCACGGTAGGCTATTAGATACCGAATACATCTCTTCATACCATCTGTTTCAGTCCTAGAGAAGGAAAAAAAAAAGAGTATTTTCCAAAGGCCCCAACTGAATACCACATTCCCATTTCCCCTTTCTACATTTATTTTGGTATTTTGTTCTCTAAATAAAAAAAAAATCTATTTGGTTTGTTTAACTGTAATCCTTTATCTCACTTCTTTTGAATGT
>JADKLZ010047455.1:0-10911 GCA_021533235.1 Biomphalaria straminea | reverse complement strand
CTCGTATGATGAGATGTCAGGGAACCCTATTGATTAAGTCTTGTCATGCATTTAGTAGAAACGAGTATTGATGTGCATTTAATTTAACCAGTAGAACTACTGCAGCTTCAAATCATTTTCAGGATAATGACGATGACTCATTTCTTCACAACTTCCTTCGGACTACAAGAACAGTCAATCTAGTATTTCTTTTGAAAAAAGGATGGATGGCAAAGTTGGTAGAGCGTATCGCTAATAATGTCGTAGGTTTCATCCCATGTTTCATAAAAGGGACTCAGGGAAATTAATAATTCTAGGGGATCTATTGTATTTTTTTTTATTACTGAGTATCAGTAATATCCATATGATATATTATTAGAATTATGTTAATGTAGGCTGGGTTTGCCACTTACGATCCTATCCATTCTCTAGCAGTTTCACATGGGACAAAGAGGCCAGATCAAACACAATGGCGCTCTTTCTGATCACTTCCCAATAGAAAATGGCGTGAAGCAGGGCTGTGTACTTGCCCCTATTCTATTCGCGCTATCTTCAAATGAGGGTCAAATGATTCAGCGATTGCATGAAGGCATCTACATCCGGTTTCGTTCAGACGGCAATCTTCTACGTCTACAATTACATACAAATCAAAGGAGATGGTCCTAACCAGAGGCGTCACAAGGGTGGGTGTCACCCGGTGCGGTAAAATCAGGGTGTCACCCCCCCCCCCCCAGCGTTACACTTATTCTTCAAATAAAAAACTATCATTGTTCATTTGTTGTTTTTTCTTGCGCAATAATACAGTTCGTTGATTGCTGCTCCACAAAGTTTAAATGAGTATCGATTATGTTTTTTTCTCGTACATATTATCATTAATCATTACATATTAACATCTACGATTTTTTAAATAGAAAGAAATTAAAAACTAACTGAGCATGCTTTCCTAAGTAAACATTAAACAGCTCTTAATGGAAACTTTTGAATATTATAATCACATATAGTGGTAGTTTCATGAGGACAACTACTGAAAAATGCAACTTAATGAAAAGTATATTGAAAGGTACAAAAATTTTTAAAGAATTTTTTTAACATATAAAAGTTTACAATAACTTTAGAAAATAAATATTTAAATTTCCTTTTCAGGATTTCAAATTAGAAAACTTATAAAAAAAACTTTAAACTCAATATATCTTGCTACTTCGTTTTCAATGGACAGAATTGCTTGATTTGATTTCAAAAAAAGTTGTTAATTAATGTTGTGAACGTTGTTAATTGATGTTTTAATGAGAGAACGTTATTAGTTAATGTTTTAATAAGAGAATGTTGTTAGTTGATGTTTTAATGAGAGAACGTTGTTAGTTAATGTTTTAATGAGAGAACGTTGTTAGTTAAATTTAGTTTTGCAAAGCTTCTTTTCACATGACGCCTTGTAAAGGTGCATTAGGCAAGAAACAGTTAAAGGTTTAATTCAAAGGCTGGTAGAGATTCGTTGTCGTCTTTCAAAACTTTGCTGCATTCTAGCATTCTAGTTTTAGTATTTCTGTTCACATATCTTGCCGTCAGGCCCAATATAAAAGAGATTGATGTACTCAGTATTAACTTCTTGCTCTCTATTTGAATAGTAAATCTTAAGAATACTTTCCTGATATTTTCATATTGTTAAAACATATTTTTCTTTTGCATTAACATGCTAGTTTGATTTAAGAAAAGTTATCATTTTGAGCTAACTTTTCACATATTTCGTAGAGTAAATGTTTAGGTGCTCAAGCTTAGCCGCCACTTTGAAAATAATTAACACTTTAACAGTTTAGTTTATTTTTTTTGAGTACATCTGCCAATAAGAAAGTCAAGCAATGAAAGTTATGCATGTATTCACAGACAGCTGGCAATCATATTTGTGCTGCGCCTCTAGTGTTTGTATTTTCAGAGAGACGGCAAAGATTTTCGCAGTCACACTTTCATAAAATCGTTCTTTCATGGATCTAACAGCAACACCATTAGCACATAAGCGAGATGTTCATATGACACGCTGTCATTAATTATATTATCCTATCTATTAGTATTAGCGGCAAAGAAAGAAAACCCTTTTTCTAGAGAACCAAGAAAGTATAATTAGAAAATATTTTCCGATTAAGAATTTGGACCACATAGCTTAAGTAAACGGTGTACACATCTATTCAAGTTTCTTTTCTGTTCTCCATTTATTACTGCCTGCACCTCTTCATGAATCCTTCACATTGTAGCTGCATTACCATGTCCCTGAGCTCATCATATCGATACGTTAAGCCCATCTCTTTTCAGTCGTTTTAAATTATCAGAACTGATACACCAGATTTGGCCCACATTAAGAGGAATATCCTATATTTCTGTCATTTCAACATTACCATTGCTACTGTTAATATATCTTACAACTTCAGAGATCTATGTTAGGTCTTATCTTAAACGTCCACTATTTATCAGAGAAAAAATCTTGCTATTGATGTTTTCCCATTTAGAATAATTTTATTCAACAATTTCTAAGCTTTATGATTTTGCTTCTGTCACATTTTAAAGTTGGTATTTTTTTAAAGTACCTTTTTACACTTGGGTGTCACCCCCTATCGGGTGTCACCCGGTGCGGACCGCACCCCCCGCACCTGCCTAGTGACGCCTCTGGTCCTAACGGAACTTTTCTATGCCGATGATTGCGCCCTGCAAGCTAACAATGAACATCATCTCCAGAACTCGGTAAATGAATTTGGCTACGCTGCCACCCCTTTCGGTGTATCTATAAACCTCGGGAAAAGAGGTCTGTGAGTCTTAGTGTGTCGGACGAACGATACATTTCAAAAACAGAGCACGCCCTTTTGCCCGATGTCCAGTAACCAGGCACACATAAAAAGTTCCGACCATGGTTCCAACATTAAGAGATTTTTCACAAGCTTGACATAGATCTAAACGTGCCTCAGTAAAAAAAAAATATTGAAATGCGCACTGATATGAAATAAATAGATGATAAGATAATAAACTCATATTTGTTGAACGGAAGATATCTCTAGACCATAGATAGTGTCAACAAATAAAATGAATTTTGTCTTTTCTGTTTTCCGGCAGTAAATGTCTCTTTGGTGTAATCATGTAGACGCAGAGACACACCAAGGCATACATAACGATCTTTGTTACATGGTTGTTATACGGTATTACTTTTAATAATTTTATGATATTCTCAGAACTGTCTGGCTCTTGAGAAACCCAATTCATGATTATCATTATATAATAAATTAAAGTAAAGTAAATTACTATTACTCCTCATATAATATGTCACATAAATCAGACGTTACTTGGTTAGGCCAATAATAAAATATGCATCCTCTTGTTGGGACCCTTCAACTCAAGAAAACATTAAGAAACTGGAACAGACACAAAATAGAGCACTGAGATTCATAACAAATCAATATTCACATTTGACTAGAGTAACACCTTTATTAAATCTCTAAATTTAGAAAGCCTTCAGGACAGAAGACTCAAAAGTAAAGTAGCAATGATACATAAAACACTGAACCATAATCTTCAAATTCAAAAACAAAATTTAATAACATACTCTGAAAGACACAAAGAAAAATGCACATTCCTCGTCCCCTATGCTAGGACAAATTTGTACAAAAGCTCCTTTCCTAGCGCTAATGAGCATGGAATGGATTGCCTGAACTAGCCAGGAAAACCAGTAATCATCTTCTTTTTTGAAGTAACGTCTGTATTGTATAAGACAAGATAAAAAGATGATCTCATCCTACGCATCATGCATCTGGTTATGCATGTTAATGACTTTAATTCAGACAAGCTATTGGTTTTCCTGGCTGGCACAGGCAATCCATTCCATGCTCTAATAGCACTAAGGAAGACGGAGCACTTGTAGAAGTTTTTCATAGCACGTAGAATATGTAATGTGCCTTTAATATTTTCTGAGTATTTTATTAGATTTTGTTTCGGTATTTGAAGATTATGGTTCAGTGTTTTGTGTATAATTGCTACTTTACTCTTAAGTCTTCTATCCTGAAGGCTTTCTAAATTGAGTGATTTTACTAAAGGTGTTACTCTAGTCAAATGTGAATATTCGTTTGTAATGAATCTGAATCTCACTGCTCGTTTTTTGTGTCTGTTCTAGTTTTCTTTACTAGCAATAGCAATTGACAACTTAGCAGAGTTCTAAGCTAAGTCAGTGATTAACACGCTTGACTAGATGGACAAATGAAATGCGTAGGACCTAGGCCTAATTATCTTTTTTTTTTGAAGTAACGTCTGTAATCTATAAGATAAGATAGCCTAGGCGGCCTAGAAGAATTTAGATCTAGATCTGCCATATTATATCTCTCTTTTGCTTCTTGAGTGCAGACCTTCCTTATTTCCTAAGCGTTTTCACGTGTTAACCTAGTTTTTTAAAAATGTTAATTAATATTAAAATAAAAAAAAATAAAGTTCCCCTTTCAGACATTGTGTTCTAAAGGGCAGATGATGTAAAGGTCATCTGATTCTGTGGCCCACGGTTAACGAGGGTGCTATGTGGTCAGCACAACGACCAACCGCTTTTACTTTCCCCCAACTAATGTCAGGTACCCATTAGAGCTGTGTGGACTCAGAGGCGACAGAGGATCCTGAAATTAAAAATCCCAGTCTTCATCAGGTTTCGAACCCCGGTCCCCGGTTCGGAAGTCAAGCGCTTTACCGCTCAGGCACCGCGCCTCCACAAGGTCTGAAAGTGGAATTAATATTTAAAAAAAAAAATGTTAATTAATATTAAAATAGACTACAAGGTCTGAAAGGGGAATTAATATTAAACCTATCGAAGTCGCTGGTTTGCATGCCGCATTCAACAATGCATGATCAAAAAACAACTTTGGAAGAAATAGGAATTATATCAAGTTGCCTTAGAATAGGAATGTGCACATATGTTGTGTCTTTTAATATATAATAGAGCTACGATTTTTCTTGTGCCTATAATTTTAGCTTGTAGGTGCAGTCTTTTATCTAGGTTTTTTTTTATTATTCTCTATCTAGTCTAGACATAAACGATAAAAAGCATAGAATAGAATTATGAATAATGTTATGAACAGAAACAAAGTGTCGACTGAAAGACGGAAGATCGAAGCTAAAATGATCAATAAACAATATTTACTTGATGTTTTTGACAAATGTATCTCCCAATTCCTGTTTTTTTTTAAAGCCAGACTTTCTATAGATGAAATCGCTCTTCAAATATGGCTTTGGTTTTAAACTTTCAAATTTTATTTCAAAGAAAACAAATCTTATCTTATAAATTTCTGACGTTTCTTCTTAGCAGAAAGATAATTACATCCTAGAGTATTTATGTTTCGATCTAGTCATGCATGTTACTCTAACTCTGTATCATTGGGTATCCTGGCTAATTTAGGCAGCCTGTGCCATGCACTAATAGCATTACGGAAGACAGAGCCTTTGTTTGAATTAATCCTAGCATATAGATTATAGAATAAGAAATGCTTTAGTAAGATTGCACAGGATTTTGTATACATTTAGCCATGGAACACTGAAGCTTAATATTTAAACGAGATTCTTGCACGTAACATATAATATTAAAATATTGAATAATGCTCTAAAATTTATCCCTAGACAAATTTATTGATTTCGTTTTGATTTCAGCTGATCAAGGAATGAGTGTATTATGTTCTTTAATTGTGTTTACATCTATCTTATCAGAGTCAATAGTTTTAGGTAAGACTTCTGTCTGTCTGTCTGTCTGTCTGTCTGTCTGTCTATCTATCTATCTATCTATCTATCTATCTATCTATCTATCTATCTATCTATCTATCTATCTATCTATCTATCTATCTATCTATCTATCTGTCTATCTGTCTGTCTGTCTGTCTGTCCATACCCCCGTCTTTCTGTCTACCTCTCCATTTTGCCCACAGGCCAACATATCCACCAAATTTTAAAAAGTCGAGGAAGTAAAATTTGACTCTTGAAATTCTATGCCAACAAAAAGCTCTAACCGTCTAACGACTGTTTCCACCGAGGTATCTTTATTACGACTGGATAACGTAGCCCGGGACAGATCCACCTACATATTAGCTGATTAATACCAAATAATAAATATTCTTAACTTTCTAACTAATCTATCAATCTAGCTATCCAAGACTTACACTAGTTTAAGATATTTTCCATGTATCTGAAAATAAACAATGAAATTGTATCAAATCTTTGAATTATTTCAGCTAATTATAAATATATTCTCATTTCTCTCCACCAAAAAAAAATTAGGTTCCTCGGACAACAGTGGAAAACAATTTGTTTTAGCATTCCCCACTTATTCTACGTGCGATAGAGAAATACATTTCTTAGTTTATACCCTTGAAGTGATCATTGACGTCAATGTAAGTATTACAAGTTTTATGAATTCTAAGCAGTGGCGTAGTTAGAGGGAGGAGGGGGGAATTTGAAAATCCCCCGGGCCCCCTACTTGAGGGAGTCCCTAAATGAGAGTTTTTTACATTAAAAATTAAATATTATGCAAAATGCAGGGGTCCCCAAAGAGGTCAAGATCCCGGGCCCCCAAACTATGGAGAATTCTTAGCTACGCCCCTGATTTTAAGGGTCAATAAAATATCTGCTGGCACAATGTATTTCAATGTATTACTTTACTTTAGTTCTAAAAAATGCAAACCCAAACTCTACGGTGTATTCCAGATCTACATGAGGACAATGTGGAACACTGTGAACAACACAGAAGTAGAGAAAAACTTTACAATCAACAGAGAAGAAATGCGTGTTTTTGTTGTTTATGAAAATTTTACGTGAGTAGTTGAAACAAATGTGAAACTAGATAGGCCTCTCAACTCTCTGCTACTTTTGGTTTGGGTTGCATTTGTATCTTAAAATACCGAACACCAGAATGAAGTTTTATAAATTTACTACTATACAATACATACATACATATAAATATGTAGTGTACGGACAAAAAAGATTATTATTATCATTATTATTATTATTATTATTATTATTATTATTATTAAATATGTTTGAAAACCTATTTATGAAAACCAAACTAAATGTTTTTTTGTTTGTTTTGCTTTTGCATTTTTACAGACTTTTATACCCAGACGAGATTTCAATTGAGTAAGTATTAAATGGAATGTTATTCTAGAGAAAGCTTTTATCCCTTAGAATCTATTGTTTGCTAGTGACTGAACATTTGTATGTAAAATAACATATGTCTTGACTAGCACTCAAACTGAAAAGGAACGAATTTCTACGTGTGAAATAACATTCGATTGTATGGTATATGGCTGTGACAAGTAGGTCAAAGATGGTGGCCGTTTAGGTGTCTAGGGGGTTTAGATAATTTGAGGACCTTGACTTACACATAAACTAACAGGCACAGCGTTATGTATGCAGGCAACAAATACTAGTAAAATAAATATAGGTACAGTTTATTTACATGGAGAAAAATAAGTAAAGGTAAAATGCTGTACAGGGTTAGGTTGGGGCCTAACAATTTACATAGACTGAAACTATCATCATGAGATATGAGTACCAAGTGGTCTGAGTGTCTTTAGGCTTGTTGCTTAGCTTTAAGTCCTATGTGCTCTGACGAGACTGGTGTGGCTGATGCTGAGTTGTCTGTGGGTGGGCTGGCGTGATCGATCCTAGCGCACAGGACAGTCCAACTATACGTAGCTGCAGGGACGGGTCTTCTGGCAAGCTGTTGTTGGTCGGACTCTTCTTATGTGTAGTAAGTAAAGCTGGTATCTTCAGATCTGGTGTCAGCAGACTGGTAACAGCGTTACGTAGATAGGGCTTCTAGTAGAAGTAGCCTGTAATAAAAGCTGCAACGAGATGCGTAGATCGCTTAGCAATAATGATGACACTGGGAGGTAGACGCCTTTTCGTGAAGGACATCTTCAGAATGTTTAAATAGAAACTATAATCTAGTTTCACAATATTAAGGGGAGTTAATCCAATTAAATATTACATCTCATCAGTGGAGACAATAATAATAATGATAGAGAAGTCCCACAAAGGGCGATAACACATAGATATATAATATTTGATGTGAAGAAACTTTAACTTAGTTTCACAAATACTAAAAGGGGGCTAACACACATATATATCGTATCTCATCAGGGGAGAATACAATACTAGTGATAGTGGAGAAGTCCACAAAGGGAGTAACAATTAGTCAACAGTGATATACAACCGCCAAGGTGAGATCATCACGAGGAGCTAAGATAACGAGATGAAAGGGGAAAGAGGGGGGGAGATGGCTGATGGTCAGTGACCAGGTGGTTATTGTTTACATCTGGCCGTGTGGCCTGAACAATAGAGTACGTTTGAATGGAGACAGCGCCCGGTCAAGGGACACGATCTCTTGAAGTCAAAATTCAATACAAGGGGAAATAATTCAAGTCTATCCTGAGCGCAGGGTCAGTGCGCCATTTAAAATCAAGGCGATCAACCGAGATAAGATAATGATAGGATAATGTGAATAAGATAATGTATACATGATTTTACCCAAGTAATATAATCTGGCCGACAGGCCGATAAATAGACTATAGAAATAGTTACGGCATTCCTTGTCACGGAATGAGTGTAAATATATATTTGGTAATAAGACATGTTACATAAATATTATGATAGTTCCCGGTCAAGGAATTTATCAATGATAATATAATGGGCTCGTGGCGAGCGGTAAATTAATAGAAGCTAAAGCTAAAGAGCTAAATACATGTGGCAAGAATCGTCGATAAATTCTAGTCCAGATAAAGTGCATGACTTTGACTATTCAGTCGTACAAGTCATGATAATAAAATATAATACATAAAGTGACTACTTACATAATCCAAGATAAGAATTACACAAATAAGTACACAAAATATCAGGTGGCCGAGCCTTGCTCGGTTAAATAATTTCATATACCCGAAGTCATTTTTGGATTTTTTTTTATAATTACGAAAATGAACGATTGGATAAAGACTACTAATTCGAAAAATTTCTTTAGTATTCTGTTTGTTCTATATGTAAATTGGTACGTTCAGACATTTAATTTTGGAATTAGTATATTCAATTATGGCTTTAGTACGAAACATCGAGTGACGCAAATTTCTACGTTATTGGGGAAAACTTCAAAGACTTTCTTACAAGCCAATAATAGTAGGCCTACGATAGTTTTACGCTGTCTAGACTGTAGGAGGACTTAAGAGACTTGATATTTAATCGCCATGTACAATTACATATAGAACAAACAGAACACTAAAGAAACTCTTCAGATTATTTTACGGGATATGTGCCCTGCTCAGCCAGACTGTAAGACTATAAGAAGTTCATACCGGCTTTTGCCATCCATCTATCCCAGTGGTGCTACTGGTGCTACAGCCCATGGAAGGATATGGCCTGCTTTTACACATCCCTCCATTCAGATATCTTTTAGGCCTTTCGTCACCACACCCTAACCCCAAGTTTTTTACTGAGGTTTATAGTTAAATCAAAAGTGGCTGCAGCGTACGCAAACTCGTTGACCGCTTAGAATATTGTGTGTTGGTTTCCTTTTCGAGTTGATGTGAAGCTCGAAGTCGCAGATCCTCAAGTTTCCTTAAACGCTCCTCAAAATTTTCTAGCTTAAAGATATTACTAATGATTGCATTTGCTATAGCTGAAGATGCTCTGGGATTTATCGTATTTGAAGACTGATGAGTCACTGGAGACAGGCAATTTATCGAGGTTGAAGGCTGGTGAGTAACTGAAGACTGGCAATTTATCGAAGTTGAAGAATGGTGAGTGACTGAGGACGGGCAATTTATCGAAGTTGAAGGCTGGTGAGTGACTGAAGACAGGCAATTTATTAAAGTTGAATCCAGTTCATTTAAAATCAAAGAAAGGCGAGGGACTTTAGCTGGATCAGCGTCATCGTTTCCTTCTCTTGAATCTTGGTTGAAGTTGAATAACTGGCGTTTTCTTGGCCGCGGCATCTTCCTAGTAGCAATAGTTTAAATTGTTTTTTTTTTATTTTAAAACAATACAATTGGTATACTATATTATACTACTGAACATTAAAATTACGAATAATAACGTTATGTCAATAAAATATTAACTTCACGTCAATAATAATAATAATAATAATAATAAAATTATTATGTTTATATAAATAATGTTTGTCTAACTGAATCTATATAAAAGACCTTCTAAAAAACAACAAAGATTTAGATCGAACAAAATTATAATAATATTTGTCTTCTATAAATTTAGAGTGGAATTGGCAATGCTGTTACATCTAGATCTAGTCTAGGAAAAAAAGCGATTGAAATCTGGCTGAAATCCTATAGCTCAGACGTAGACGTCTAGATCTATTTGTTTTCTTCTAGAAATTACAACAGAAAACCTATTAGATTATTATTAGATCTCTTCAACGCCGCAAACCTCCTGCTATTAGGGAAGAATAACGGCGAGCAACATGGCGGTTTTTTCGACGGAGAACTGAGAATCTAGTTGTAAGTCTAGAATCAAGACCTAGATCTAGACGTAGATTGTTTGTTTGTTCTTTTAGGCCTACATGTTTCGGATGTTCCTTCAGAGTTGAAGATAGTTACTTCCTAGTCCAAACCTCCCGCAGGACGACGGGGGATGGGAGCGGGCAGAGTTTGAACCCGGGACCATCGATAAATCCAAACGACAGTCCAGCGTGCAAACCGCTCGACCAGGCAGACATCCGGATTCCAGATTCGGCGTCCATATCTTTCTTTTCGGCCTACATTATAGCTAATTAAAAATATACAATTAATCAAATTCTTATTTTAACGTGCCTTATAATAAAGGGATCAAGCGATTAATTTGTAGAAACACTTGGAAACACTTGAGTGTCTTCAGATAACCACGTGCTTGATTGATGTTCACTGTTTTAAACCTTCAACTACGGTGCGCAAA